>VZTL01039491.1:23087-34887 GCA_013400535.1 Scopus umbretta
ACCTGATGATCAGCAAAGTCCAGATATTATTCTGCCTATGCATGGTCTAAGGAATGTCAAGGCTATTGATTATGATCCCTTAGATAAATTGATCTACTGGGTGGATGGACGTCAGAATATTATAAAAAGAGCCAAAGATGATGGCACTCAGGCAAGTTTGCACGGTGTGCATGGTTTTGTGTCAGTCTTTTTGTGTGCTTTGTACTTTATGCTTGACTTTTCCCCTCTGTCCCCTGCACCAAGGAATCATCAGTTTAAACTTTATTCTTGCCAGTACTTACTCATGTATATTCTATTTATATGTGAAAATTACTGGAGACTTTTAGGATCGTGATTTTAATTTATACACAAAGAAGTGTAATAGGATGTGGTACATCATACATATCTGAAACTATATAAGCCTTGAATTGCAATCCTTATTTAAGGATGGGCACTGAAGTAAGGCAGACTCACTGTTTATACTCAGGACAGATAAATTGTATTCTAAAATCAATATTGTGCATGCCAGTTGTGTGATAATATTGTCATAATTGTATAGCTCTCTCAAAACGAAAACTCAGCTATTCAAGCTGTAGTTAAACTCTGAGTGAATGTAGAATTCATTGCTGTGCCAAACAGGGAATAGGCTTATCCCCATACTTAATTGTTTTACCGAATTGGAGACGTTATTCTTTTGTGCTAGTTATTCACTCACCAGTGGAAAGAAGTGTACTGTTCTTCCAGGCAGTGTTATGTGTTAACATGGCTTAACTCCCAGGTCAAAATAACAGATGCTTTAAAATCCGTGGTTTGAATAAGAATATAAAATGAAATGGAGAATGGACAAGTTAAATTTTCCTAGTTCTTGGTCAGTTGTATCTAAACAATATGACATGCTATCAATGGAAATGGACTGGTCTCTTTGTGCATTTAGAGAGTCAGAGTTTTTACGGTTTCCTTTAAAGGAAGAGACAACAATTTTATTTTTTGGCTGTCTCTTTTAAGATCGGGAGGAGGTATGTTGGGAAGTGCAGCTAGCTGGGTTGTGGATGAATTTTGAAGTTTTGCTCTTGCTTTTTGGGATTGTGCTAGGTGTTAATTGTTGTAGTCTAGCTTCTCTTTGGTACTTGCTAAGTGCAAATTGCAATGGAGATTCATTTGCTCTGTGTTTTCCTCTGCCTTGGTCACACAGCTTTGAAGATGCAGATGCCCTGCAAATTTTGACCTTCCAATTTTCACTAACTATATTGACTTAATTTTGCTAAATTGTGCTGTTTGCAGATGATGTATATGAATTTCATACCTGGTAATGGTACCTTTGATTTCAGGAAAAGAATGGGTTTTTTTATTTCTAGGCACATTGTCAAGACAAAATAGGGATAAGGCTTTATATAAAGAGAAAAAAGCCTGTATATTACTGAGCAGAACTTGGAGGCTTAAAGCCAGACTGTGGCAGTATAACTTTGAGAAGTAATGCTGGGTAATGACTTAAGCTGAGCATGGAATGGTGTCTTCAGCTTTCTTGACCTGTATGAACTTCCTCTGGTACTTTTTTTGTGTTTGGGTTGGGAACGCCGCATTAGGACACTTAAGGAAGCCACCACTTTCCCCTCACCATTATCATGTCACCAGAAGCTGTCACCTTTGAAGGCTACTTTGATGTTGGGAGTCCTGCCAGCAGCATTACTGTCCCAATAGCACTGGGATGGGCTGTATGCTAGTGGATCCTGTGTAACATTAAGCAAACAACAGAAAGATTAGTTTCCTTTATGGATTTTTTAATATGTTCTAGTGCTCTTCACAGAAATAAAGTATTGAAGTCTATGTTAGTATTCAACATAGAGTTAAGAAGTGTCGTGAATAGTTTGTTAGTTAGCTTGGACAGGCTTGCAGGTTATGATTCCAGGAACTTGGCAATAATGTCGAGTTTTGTAAGGTCTATCATAAAGACATGAGGGTGAAAGCAAGGTAATGTTGTCAGTATGGGGGTGAGGCAGAGCTGTAGCCATTTGACATGTAAGCAAACAGAACCGAGTTTCATTAAGAGAAGCCAGGACTTAAAGAAAATCAGTATCTACTACACTACAAATAATAAAGCAAGGAGACTTTGGTGCGAGAGAGAAATTTGTTCAGTTGACTGTATAACAGCGCAGGTCTGGCCAGAAGGCTGCCTCGTTTCTTGCATTGTTTCATTCAAGATTGTTCCACGCATAAACATTCACTATTGTTTTCTTCCATCTCCTGCTAATTAATTCTTACAGGAGGCCCCACAACTGCTTTCTGGGGAGTTTTGCATAATCTTACAGATTTTGTCCAGATGTCTTTCCTTTAATGCACAGGTTGAATCAAGTCTCTTTGTTAAGCCTTATTGCCTTTCTTGTATTTGTTGTTTCCTTCTGGGTGGTTTTAGGTGTTTCTGGACAATCAGGTAGGTAAACCATGCTTTCTGTGCAATCGGTGTTCTTCAATCAATAATCAGAACAATTACTGGAAATGTTCCCCGTATGTTGTCTTGCAGCCTTTCACTGTCATGAGTACTCCAAACCAAAGCCAGAACCCAGAGAAGCAGCCACATGACCTCAGCATCGATATATACAGCCATACCTTGTACTGGACCTGTGAGGCCACAAATTCAGTCAATGTTCACAGGCTGAACGGCGAGTCAATTGGGATGGTGCTGCGCGGGGAGCACGACAAGCCCAGAGCCATTGTAGTGAACGCAGAGCGAGGGTGAGATTCCTTTCTGTACCTTGTACAGAGCACTCTTGGGATGTATGTCAGCTGTGTGTTTGAATCTTGTGTTGTAGCTGTATATTTTAAAAAGGAGAATTTTTGCATATTTGACTGTTCAGAATGTAGGTGACTGCTTGTCCGATTCTGGCTTTTAAAGGTCTCCAGCTTTCTCTTCCCGTTCTCTTTGCTTTCTCCTCTGGTGTGCTGACTTAGACGTTCACACAGCCGTGTGGTTGGTTATAATGAGCAACTAATCCAGGTGGGGAAAGCCAAGCAACACCACCTTATGCTGTTTGCTACGTGAGTGCACAGCCCGGCCACCGAATAGGGAAAACCAGGAGAGTTTACGCTGTGTTTATATCAGCTGGGGATCTGGCTCATAAATGTTTGAGCATCATAGAACAAATGTTTCCAGGAAAAAAAAAGGGGGATCTCTCATCTGATACAACTATTCCTGTTGATGTGATAGTATAAACAAACAAACAAACAAGCCCCTTATGTTCTATATATTTTTAAGTTAGTTCTGCCTTGATGTGAAGACTTCTGAAATGAATTAAAATGGGTAGGATGCACTAGAGTGATTTCCCAGAGGAAGAAAATACGTTGTTTTGGTGCAAAGCAGTTTTGGTTTAGGTTCAGCAGACCCCATCTCCACTTCGGGTGGTTAGTAGCTTCATTCTTAGAGGTCAAACATGGTCCTTTACTGTTCTCTTTAATGAGTTAGTTGCTTAAATCCCAATTTACTAATAAATGGCTTACCATGTGCTTGACAGATGTTGCATGACAATATTTGGTATCTGTGTGGATACAGAAGTACCCAGAGACTCTATCTGGAGCATTTATAGGATTGGTATTTTATACAGTACTCAGTGTATTCTGCACAGTTCAGAAGCTGATATGGGGAGAGGGGGATTAGAGGAAAGATTCTAATCTTATTGGAACTAAGTCACTTGGATGTCATTTGTATTTGTAAAAGCTTATCTGCTTTCTCCATTAAAATGGGAGTTTGGGTTTGTTGATCTCTAAAGCTCTCAACTTTTCTAGTCAGGTTTTCAAGTAACTTAAAGATAAATCCGTTTTTAAATTAAAGGAGGAAAAGATGGGGAGAGACTATGCTGAACACTGTGACTGGGAGAGCTGAGTGATCTGTGTACTGAACAACTTCTGCCTTAGTTCCAGAAGTCCTTCCCTCCACCTCTCCCTTGGCTGCACGTTCTGACTGCTGCCTCTCCTCCTTGGGCCGTCACGAAAGGCTGTGCAGCAACGTAGCCCGCTGTGTCAGGACGTCTGCCCATGTTACCCACCACTGGAAAACTGGTGGACTTTTCCCTGAGGTCTCAGTTCATCATGTGGGTGCTCAAGCCCTTTTTTCCCTGTGCAGGGGGAGGGCAGAGACTGCTTCTGTTTGCCACTGAACTGGCTTAGGAGATACAAGGAATTCATGGAACTAAAACATAAGGAATGTGCTGTCCTCAGTTGTTCTTCTTTCTGTGATCCTTGCTCCTCTCAAGTTTGGTAGGAACTTCTGCTTGCTGAGAAGGGAGGCAACCCAGGAGGAGAGGAGGTGACAGCTAATGTTTTTTGTCAGAAAGAGCTCCTGGGCTTTGATTCACAGATGGGGACAGCTTTACCCAAGGATAGTTGCAGAAAGTCTGTGCTAGTGTGGTACAGCCCCCACCTCCACTGCAGGAGCAGTGCTGCCAGTGCAGCAGTGCTGAGTGCTGAGGCATTTTATGGCCTGGGGCGCTAAGGACAAATGCTATTAATTTCAGCCTGTCTCAGTATGCCAGTTAGCAAATGTTCGGGGTTCTGCAGCTGACAGATCTGGGTCTTTGCAGCTGGGGTCAACAGCCACAGTAGTCATCCCTGTGCAAACCATTCCCACTTACAACGTGGAACCTGTGTGCAAAGGTGAGTTGCCTCCCTTCTGAAGCTCCCAGTTAAGCGGCTGGTGTCTTTGTTCTCAGGTACATGTACTTCACCAACATGCAGGAGCGAGCTCCCAAGATTGAGCGGGCAGCCCTTGATGGCACAGAGAGAGAAGTGCTTTTTACAACTGGGTTGATCCGACCAGTAGCACTGGTGATTGACAACAAACTTGGAAAGCTTTTCTGGGTGGATGCAGATCTGAAGCGCATCGAGAGCTGTGACTTGTCAGGTATGTGGTATGCAGTTAAACATTTGGAGCGGCGCATGTGTACGTATAGGACATCATTCCTTCTTTGATGCTGACCCCAGTAACTTCTATCTCCACCGTTGCCAGTTCTGTGTAGGCAGTCACAGATAACAGTTGCTGGTGGGCTCCCACGTTTTATATGATTGGAATAAACGTGTCTGTAATGATTGCCACCCTCCCAAGAGAGCCAGTTGACTTTTGATGTGTTCTGAAAGCAGCTCTTGCAAGATCAGCTTTAAATAGGTGTTGCCAGTCATGGAACCCCTAAATCGCCTCCCTCGTGCCCTTTTTTTTGGTTATGGTTTGAAAAGTTTGCATAACACTTCAGTTTTTCTTACGTTGGAGTTTACAGCTTAGTAAATCAAGGTAGCTCGAAAAGCAAACAGAAGGAAGGGGAATGGCTTTCTTCTAAGATGGATGATAATTCAGCTCTTGTGGAATACCAGTGTTGCAAAACAGTGGAGAGATGTCAACTCATTGCCGTTTTCCCATATCAGTAAAATAAAGCATTATTCAACATCTATACCAATAGCACCACATGGATCTTAGAGTGCTGTTCACCATGACTTTTAAAAGCACTTGATAGTGCTGAAAAGGTGGAGAAATGGGCTTGCTCGTCTGGTGAGCAGTATAGCGTAGAGGATCCAATGGCCCTACGTCGTGACTCGCGATTCGTTCTCTCATCATCATCCCTGTATCAAGAAATGAAACTCCTAAAGGAAGTGCAGTGAGAAGTGAACTAGTGTGAGGGAGCTGAAGCTGGGCTGTTGTAGTGATTGACATCTGCTGTAAAAAGCTGATTCTCCAATTTTTGGTGGCTCTTCTCTTCTTGCCGTGTAGTCATATCCTTCCCTTGTGTTGTCGTGAAGCAATGAACTAAACCAGGAGAAAATCGTTCACTTTTTTATGAGGACAGTTCACTTTTGAGTACCTAAAACTGACTCAAGGTCAGAATCAGGTCTCTTCTGCCAGAAAGGGGATAAAAACATGAAGCTGGAGCTGGGAAGGTAAAGCAGCCCATGTCTTTCATCAGTTACCAGTTGGATAGGGGGATATTGTCAAACTGCCTGTGTAGCCACAAAACGTTCAATCCAGGATAGGCATCAGAACCTACAAAGATAAGTAGGAGGAAAGAAGATAGGAGGGAGACAAGACTTGAGCTATGAAACAACCCACGTTCGAGAAGAAAAGGTTGACAGAGAGGGAAACATTACACAAAATGCATCAGAGATACTGAGAGGGCTTTGTCCAGTGATGAAAGGAGAAGTGCTGTAGGAGGAAATCCAAAAATAAAAGGACAAGATGGAATAGCAGTGGATCATGCAGGCACTGTGGCTGAAGTGGTATCTACAAATGCAAGAGAGAGAGAAGAGGCACCAAAGATTATGTGGAAATCATATGATTTGGCAGAGGGGCAATGTACCCAGGAGGAGTTAATGAATTGAGAAGGGAGGACAGGATCAATAACTAGCACTGCTACTGATAAAAATGCAGTCGCCATGTAATGTGGAAGCCACGTTACTTAATGAAGTTGTAGCACACAGTGGACCTAGCTATGCCTGGGTCTTCTACTTGTACGTAAGCATCCTTTTTTCCCCTTTGATTTGGCACACGTGCAAGGTTGAGTCATGGCTAGCAGATGGGGCTGGGCAGGCTGCAGGGGCTTCTTGCTTGTTACAGCTTGGAAGATGGACTGTGTCCTTGTGTAGTATAGCATAAAATGTAAAGGATCCTGTTTATTATTGTTTTAGACCAAAGTCTTGAATGAAAAAGACCTGACAGTAGGACTTAGGTAAACTGATATATGAATAAATCAGAAGCTAGGCCATCACGTGCTGTAGTTGTATCCTCCTGTGATTGCTTCCTTTGTACGCATTCTTCCTATTTGTGGTGTTAAAACTCCATGTAAGCGTAAGTTTGCATACTGGATATGTATTTTAATCCAGTTCTTTGGATCTTTTTGCAGGTAAAACTAAACTTTCTCTGGTTAATATTGAACCAAAGTGTTTAGTGCATATTTATTTGATGGAGTCACAGCTAAAGAATTAAACTGTATAGGTGAGAGAAGAGCAGGGGAAAGCTACAGGATTAAAAGAAAACAATGTTTATTAACTAGAGGGTATGTATCGTGTAGCCAGAAAACTATGGTTTTATTGGATCCAGCTGAGCTCACTGTAATTTGATTCCCCGAGCTATGATTTTTTAAATGAGTTAATAGCATATTTTTATTTTGAAATATTTTGCAGTCTTGCATCACAACTTCAGAAGACATTTGACAGCCAAAGTTATGTTGGCTTGAATTAGTTCCTCTATAAAGTATTTTCTGAGCAAAACACTTTAAAATGGGCATATATTAGGAAAGGATTTTAGCGTAAACTGAGGCTGCTGAAGAATTTGGACTGCAGTTGTGTAGAGCATCCTTCATGCCAGTTAGACTGGTCTACACAGCATTAGTCGCTTGTAGGCTTGGGGAGATGATGTGGCTATGGAGGTTTCTGAAGCCTGCGCTACACACTGATCAACAGCATCCTGCTAAATCATGGAATAACCTCAGATGTCCAATGCTTAACTTTCAGAGAGGGATGAAAGAACTATTGACCTAACAGCTTTCTTTATGAGGTTCCTGAATATTTGGATGCTTTAGATGCTTTTTAGACCTTAATAAACTATTTGCAAATAACTTGTTTGCCACACCAGTCAATTAAAAAGTAGTGGTTTATATTATTGTTGAAGTGGCTGGAAAAGCTATAAAATTGCTGCGCTGAAAACGTGGTTTGTTTTGAATTAGAATTTTTTTAAATTGGGAATTGTGTCTCCTTCCAGCTTAATGTTCTTTACATTTAACTATTGATTTCCATCTTTAAAAGACTACACATCTGGTTCATTCTGGGAATCAAAATATTTAATTACTATGGAAATTCAACACTTCTTTACCTGTAACATGTTTTTTCCTCTTTTTTTCTAACCATATCTGTTGAAAATGTCCTTTTGTTTATTCAGATTGAGTTTTTCATTTCAATCATTCTTGTAAAGAACAATTTAATGATGTCATCCCGTGCTATAGGTGCCCTTTGCTTCTCCTTTAAAAATTATTCATTAATAATTTGAACTGTAATTTACTCAAGATCAAATCCAATGTAATTATAATATTGAGTAATCACCTTATCCAGCGCTATCTCCAGCAGCTTCCCAAATCACCAATGTTCCGTTTTTTGCAGATGAGGGAGAAAAAAGATGATGCTTGATGTACACCCCCAAAAACCATTAAATGTAGCCTGTTTTAGGCCTGGATTTAGGAGGCTGTTCAAACAGGGTGGGATTCTAGCAGGACTGCTAGCTTGCAAGGGTCATCTAACACCTCATGTATTCATGGCTTCAGGATGCCTTCAGGCTATCCTTCAGGAAACCAGCTTGCCTTTTATTTCTGAATGGATGAGCAATTTAGCACTTAAAAAATCATGAAGGCAAGCAGTTTTCTTTATATTGATTGAAATGAGGCTTTCCTACTCTTGTGGTGTCTTGAACACAGCTTAAAATTGTGCTTTTGGGTCAAAATGTGAGTCATAGTCTGGAAAAAGGACAGTTGTCTTTGAAAATCCAATGACAGTGAAGTTCATAGGAGCTTAAGGGTGCTCAGCAGGTTGCAGGGCAAATGAACAAAGCGCCCTGTGTTTTGTTCACCGAGAATCTTCTTCTGTCTAAACGTTTCCTAGTATTTCTAAATTTAAGACCTGTTTAGGAGAAGACAAAGAACATCTCGGGAACTGCACTGCTAAAGAGTGGTACTGAGGGTCAGGGTTAGTGCCCACCTAATGAAATCAGTGCAGGTGCATCTATTCTGTTCTTTTACTCCTACAAGAGTAAAATCCGGCGGTACCGTGGAAGTGTGTACAGTAATAGACACATCAGATTACAACCAGGACTGTACTGTCACATACAGTTCATGCATGGTTCTTCTGAAAATGGAATGACACAAAGATGTCTTCCTCATTGGTTTGGAAACAAAAGGAATTCAGGGCTAAAGAACTAAAACCCCAGTTGCAAGTCCAAGAATTTCTGATCTCTCTACAAATAAATTTGCTTTGAATGCACACTGTTTGAATGTCAGTCGAGCAAGAGTCATTGCAGGTGGTAATTTTATGTACAAAACTAATAGAATCTGTAATTGAAATAAATGCTACATTCTTGCGCTTGGCTGAGCTCTACATACTTTATGCAGCAAATTAGGTGAATTTAGTGCTCATAGCGTTTTTATTATGTATCCAGATTCTGTAATCTAATTTTGTGTAGATATTCAAAAGTTTCATTTTTCAAATGCAAGCAGACTTAAGGTCTTTATTCCAAAACGAACAATGAGAGCAGCAGAAGCACAAAGTTACAATTTTGTTCCGATTCCTCATTTTTAAAATCGAATATATCTAGTATAGGTAGGCACACACAGCCTCAGAATGGTTTCTGTGAATTAATAGGATAATTTGGAATCTCTTGTTCACCCTAGACAAGCATAACAAAAGCAGCGATTAAATGCCACTAAGTGTAGGGCAGCACACAGTAGAAGACTGCAAGCAATTAAAGTTAAAAGCAGTCATAAATGCGTTTTTACTTAACCTGATTTTTACACATTGGCTGAGAAGAGATTTTTACATGTTTCTATAAAGCAGAAAACCTGAGCATTTGATAGTGTTCCTGTTTAAGAGCATAGTGAGTTACTTGGAGTTTGGGTTTTCTGGTTGGTTACTGAAATAAAAAGAGAAGGTGAAGCTGGAAGTGTGGCTGTTAGAATATGAGCTTTTATTTCGTGATCATATCTCTGTGGTTGTGATACAGCGTATGACAGGGTTTGTGCACTTGCCTCTTGCTGTGCATGAAGCTAACTGGTTGCATTTCACTCTTCCTTGTAGATTCCAACAAAGAGTACTGCTTGGTGTAGTATAAAAATTTTGGCCCAGGAGCTGAGTCTGTATCAGTGACACGGGCTTTTAGGGACGGCACACAGTTACGCGTTAACAGAGCATGTCAACGTGAGACTGATCGTGGTTTGACCTCGTGACATGGCAACTGGTTGCATTTACCTGATGCTGAACAAGCAGACCCTTGGTCTGCAGAGACAAATGAAGCCAGTGACCTTATAGCTAACTATTTTCAGGGTTGGGTTGGTTTGGTTGGTTTTTGTTGAGAAATGAGTTAAAAGTCGACTGGTATAAAACTAGTCTTTGTTTTTGTTGATCTCAGGTGCTAACCGTGTGACCCTGGAGGACTCCAACATCCTTCAACCGATGGGACTCACTGTGCTGGGGAATCACTTGTATTGGATTGATCGTCAGCAGCAGATGATTGAGAGAGTGGAGAAAATGAACGGGTACAAAAGGACTAGAATTCAAGGCCGAATTGCTCACCTAACAGGCATTCATGCTGTGGAAGAGCTTGATATGGAGGAATTCTGTGAGTTTATTTCAATATCTATGTCTCTCACACTTGCGTCAGTCTTTCAAAATCCTCACCCAGCTGAATATTGTAATAAGATTGCCCAGTGGGCTTCAAGTAAGCCATGGAGTGCTTTCAACTTGGCCAGCTGGGATCCTAGAAGAGGAGGAGAGACAAGTTCCTTGTTCTTGTCCAGAGGAGTATTTCTGCACAGCTAGAATACGTGATTTCACGGCACTTAGTTGCCTGCTTTGTACAAGCTCACATGATACTGAATTCACTCTAAAAGCTACTTAAAATTATGGTTGTTAATTTTTAAGTACAGACACGTAATAAGACTTGGGAAAACATTTAAAAATAAAGGAAGGGATTGTACTTGCCTTTTCTCCAGGAGTTTCAGACCCCTGTATAAAGCGTGACTGGTTTGACTCAAGAGGGAGAATGGGCAGGAAGCTCTACGATGAATTACAGTGGATGTGGCATTCCTCTCCTATCAGAGGTGGAGCCATTGTAGGTGCTCCCTTCTGAAAGGGGTCACAAATGCAGGACCTGCTTTTTCTGGACTGGTGGTCCAAGTTCCTGTGGTCTGAGGGAGAATGCAGAAACCTCTTAAAGTAGTCACTCCTCAAAGTGACAACCTACAGCTCCTCCTGTTAAGCTGGAAGTTTAAAAGGGAATACAAAACCACAAACAAGATGTGGGGAAACATAGGGCTAATGACAGTGGCGTCTTTAAACGTTGTTGTCTGTGATGAGTTGTCTTATATAGGGAGGGTACATTTGTGTATAATGCTTTAATTTTCAGAAGAAATTCCACTTTGCAGCCCTCTATGCCACATACATTAGTTCCTGAGAGAGCTGAAAGTATTTTCAAACTTGCCTATGAGGGTAAGCAAATAAGGGTTACAAATAAGGTAGCGTAAGTATTTAAACTGTAGTAGATTCTGTGTGCTAATCCTCAGCCAGATGTTCTTTTTCCTTTCACAATATCCAGTTTTTCTTCTTCTATGCCATTTCTCATATTTTCAGGGTATTTCAGAGGTAATACTGAATGATGCAAAAATAATTTTTTCTTTAATTCTCAGCACTGTTAAAAAAAAAGAGATTACTTTATATCCCATGTGTTTTTAAAAAATGTTTATTGTTTATGGCAAGAGTACTTGTTTCTTCTAAGTCACACTGAAAGGAATCACCTTTTGCAGATGAAAACTGTCCTACATGGGTGACTTCTGTTACAACAGGGAAGTAAAAATACATATGCATGAGTGTGTGCAAAAGTACCTGCACTTTTTCTGCTAGCAACCTGTGCCTCAAACAGTAGTGTGTCCGACGTTGTATTAAATTAATGAATTTGTTAAAGGTGAAAGCAAGTTGCTGAGAAGCCTGAAGAGATGGAAGGCAACTTTGGCGCAGAAATTATGATATCTATATTGTTTTTTCCCTGTGGAAATTCTTGGTCCTTACTAGTAGTAGAGAATGCGTTGTTCAG
>VZTL01039492.1:0-53066 GCA_013400535.1 Scopus umbretta
AATTTCAAAACAAAATTCTTATTTCTATTTGAGACTAAGAAAGACTGTTTTCAAGCTGTTGCCTTGATATTTTCTGTTTCCTTGCTGCATTGATCTGTTGAAATAACTTGACCGGTTGTTGTAGACTCACAGATTGATTCAGGCAAATGCATGTGAGGGTGTTTTTTCTGTGAACAAACTAGTCTTCTGAAATATTTTCACATTTCTTCTTCAAAACGCATATAAAAGGTACTAAATCTGATCTTCGGCTTGGTAAGTGGCTCTGAGGAGATCTGAGTGTCCTCTGTTTCCATTGAAGCCATGAGATAACGTTCTGATAGTGCATAGCATTTCCCAGGGTTAGGTTGCCAACTTGTGCAAAAACCCTTGTAAACATTTTAGGCTGCTCTCAGAACTGAGACAGCAGCACAGCTCTGAAATGTCTGTCCTAGCAAGAGTGCTCTGCATGCATGCATGCGAGCAAACTCATTGACTCTTTTTACGGCAGTATCTGTAGCCAGTGCTTTTATGTTGAAGATACTTTTGTAGTTTGAATGAGGGTTGAGCAGCTCAAGGAAAATGGTGAAAATATTTAAGCTTTATTTCTTTAAGACACTGTGAGAAGAAGAAGTCATAACTCCAAGGAAGCAGGAGCTTTTAAAAAAAACTTACTTAGAATTTACAATTACATACAGGCAAATGCAATCCTGCCTGTGTATCCACAAAAATCACATTTCTGAAAAGAAAGCTCCTGAGTTTCATAGAGTATATTATTAGTACTCATCAGCAAAAAAAGAAAAATCAGCAAACATCAATAACCTAGGCAAAGAAAAGCAATGGTCGCAAAATGGCTTCTTGGAGGAGCCAGTTAGGAAGGTGCATACCTCAGTCAGAAACCTGGCCTTGAAAGAGTGGCTTCTTGACATCCTTGCCCAAGACCTTCCTGGGAAAATTTGTGTATCATTTGAGGCATGGCCCTGCAGATCTTGCTACAAAGAGAAACTCCTCTTGAATGTATTTTGCTTTGACTGTGTTAGACAACCACAAAGAGTATCATGCAATTCCCTGCAGGCCTGAGCACCAGCATGGTCATTGCCGTGTCACTCAGCTGTCATGTTTTCAGATCAGCCCCTTTCCCTCAACGCAGGTTATTGCTGTCGCTGATATTCCCTGTCCTGGCTCGGCACTAAGGCTGGAGCCAGCAGAGTCAGGTTTACTTTGCTGCTTAAGCTTTTCAGAAAAGTGCCTATGAGCCAAAGACCAGCGCTAAGCCTAAAGCAACTCGCTTTAAAGCAGTGGTTGGCATACCCTGATCAGAAACCCTGCCTCTTTTGCTTGTTACTGTGCTTTTACTTCACAAACATCATAGGTGTGCAAAATGCAAACTGCAGAGGAGGTCAGGGCACTGCAGATGAGTGTCAGATTTGCCTGTGAGTATGAGAAGAAAAGGCAGTGATGCTGATGACGGAGGCAGCAGTTGGCTGTCAAGCCTCGGTCTCTGGCACATTACACAAACTGTACTTTGTGTCACATTCCTTGCATGCACCTGCCAATTCTGTAAAGCACAAACTTTGCCGAGGGAGAGTTTCAGATGGTTTCTTGCTGTTTTGTGAGGATTTGGGTTTTTTAGAAAAGCAAGTTTGATTATTTTTCTTTGCGAATCTGTAAAAATAAGAAATAGATAATTGAAGATGGAAAATAACTACTGAAGTCAGAAATAAAATATATGTTAATTGTTCATTTGCTTCAATTACATTGGAATACTTTGGCATAAGGTTGTCCTCGGGGTTCAAAAAGGAAGGTACCCTTTATGTATAGGATAAAGCTGTCCTTGGCTATTACCATTTACTTAGCCCTTAAGTAAAAAAAATGGTGAAGAAGAAATGAGAAGTCAATGACGTTTAGCAAAGTGGAATGATTCATCCTGAGTTATGTGGCCTAGGCATGGATATACATGATCAGTGTTTCAACTAAGTGAGGGGCGAAAAATCTAACCTAGTCTAAAATACAATGAGGAGCAGTAGGATATGCAGTGAAGGAATATTTCGGCTAACTGGGGTAAAACAGCATTGGTGACAAAAGTGAAAGCAGAACCGGGTTCCACAAAAATAACCTGTAAAACACTTAAGAGTTTACACTTAAGAGCAATATTTGGTAAGAAATATCATGTGATGATAATCCTCCCTGTTTCTTGCAACTATGAATGAAATACATTTAGTTTCTGCACTGTCCAGGTGAAGGTGATATGTTCTGCATATGATCAGGCCCAATTTTTGCAGACGATGTAGATGGACATGTTTCCAGGCATATGGATGATTGCCTGAGCTGTAGCAAACTTTAGGAAAAAATTCAGATATTTGTGAACAACATATCCCACCCTTGAAGAATAATCAAATGCTTTCAGCCACAGGAATAATGTGCAGCAGCTCAGCTTCAGTGCAGAGCATCCATGGGTGGACATCCCAGGATCCTACCACCTAACCCCTTCATTTGGAGTGCAGCACTACAACTGTCTAGATTGAGGTGTTATTTCCAGTCAAGCAAGTTGGTCTTCTGGGGAAATGGGAAGGGCCCCCGCCCATGTTTAATTCAATAGGATGAAAGTCCTGAAAAGGAAGAGGTCTTTCCTAGCAAAAAATCAGTTTACAAGTTAATTATTCAAAATTAGTCAATTTTTTTATTACTAGAGTATGACATGAGACCCTGTCAACAGTGATATGGTTCCCTCTAGGTGTCTGACAGCCAACATTTTGTCAGCTTAAATACTGATTCTCTCCTAAGGCCAGTCAAAATGATGGGAGGGCCAGGACTCAGCTGAAAGAAGCCTCCTGAGAGGGACAAGCCTGCCAACTGCCTGGGAAAAAAACCCACCTTATTTTGTAAAGCAAGAATGCTGCACAGAAATCTGAATCTCAGCAGCTGACAAGGACTGTTTTATCTCTGGCAGGGTGCTCTCCATCCACAGCAATCTCTAGACAGAAGAAGCAGTAGCTGTTGTCCCTATACTGTCTGAAAAACATGTACCTGGTCTGAGGGCAGAGTCCTCCTGATATACCCTGTAGCCCCCTGGGACAGAAGGGTGGGGTAATGCCATAGGGCACAGTAGGCTGGGGAGAAATGCGTGACAGTCCCGCACAAGATAGAAGGATGCACTGAAATGCAATGGAGTGGCAAGTATGTAATTGCAGGTATGTGCAGATGATAGAGATGCACTTTCTTCCAAAATGTGGAGGTTAGTGTGAGACACAAGATCACTGTCACTTAGCTGGATTGATTAAATAGCTTAAAGGCAGGGTCTAATGTTAAAATGATAAATGGAAAAAAAAGCGAGGAAGAGGACGTCCTTCCCTTGGCATACAGAAAATAGTCTTTAAGTTGCAGTCATGTTCAGAGCATGCTCTAAGTCCAAAGATCCTGTCATTTCTGGTGAGAGCAGCCACCTCAATTTAGAGAACTGATAGTGACACCAGGTTGCCACTGCTTTTGATTTGTATCATCACTTTGATTCTTCTTGATAGATCAGGTCTGCTTTTCATAAGGGCCACAATCTTATGTTGATGTGAAAACTTCTTCCTTCCCTGCAATGAGACTGTTGCCAGATGTGCATGGCACTTTAAGAAGTGTAAAGGACTTCACAGCTCCTTTGGGACTCTGCCTTGGAAAGGAATTTCACTGTCACAGTTTCATTAATTTACATGAGTGTGAGATCACCCCATCTGAGCTTAGGCAAATTTGATTCAGAAACTGGGCTGTGTTGTATTGGTGTTAGCGTTTTGAAGATCATTCAGCTGAGTTTTGAATTATTTGCTATTTATCAGTCTGGGCCATAACTTATTGTACAAACCCTCCTGTTCTTAAATCCGTGCATTAATCTCTGTTTCTGGGAGACTTGAGTTCTGGGAGATGAAGAGTTAAAAAAAGCTACATTAATCACTTGACATTCTTGACACTTCATAAAGTTCTGAAACATCTGAAAATTCTCAGTTTCACCTCCAAGCAGCCCTAGAATACCTCAGACGGTAACTTTTAATGGAAACACTGGGGAGATTTAGTAGTCTCTCTGTTTTACGTCCAAAATACAAACACATAGAATATTTAAAATATTTTTACTTTAGGTTTATATACCAATATGAGAAAGTAAATAAATTACTATGAGAAAGGTCTCTGACAGAGAACAATCTGAGTATCTCTCTTTTTAGCAAGCTGCAGTTTGACTGAATGTTTAACAGGCTGCCTCCAGCTAAAGTGTGCCATTGCTGTACACAGGATGAAATAAAGAAAAACTCCCAACCCCCTGTGACTTACAACGTTTAAATATGCAGGGATTTCCCTTTCTTTCAGCATAGTTGGTTTGATAATTTGCCAGTTGTTGATGGGAGAAGTTGTCTTTGTTTGTCTTGTTGGATTAATGCTCCTTGTTCCCTTTGGATTTCAGCTGAAGCAAGAAACTCAAATCAAGCTAAGACTTGGAGAAAGTAGCACATCTAAACTGTATATAGTGATTAGTATTAAGAAAGATAATTATGGAAATAATGAGGAGATATTGAAGCTAATGTTGTGCCTTTGTCCGACATGCCTCAAGAGACTAAATTTTCTGCTTAAATTGATATGAGAAGAGATACAGTAATTATTTAATGATATTTAGAAATTAAGCTGAAGATTTTTAATGGATTTGGTTGGTTTAAAGGTAATGCTATTTCAAGAAGAATATTGTTTTCTCAATTAAATGTAACTGCTGAGTAAGCTAAGACAACTAAATACATCCTTTTACATCACAGCTCTTTATTTTTAAATCCCCTCCCTTATTCTTCAGAAGATAAAAACAGTAGGATTTTAATCTCCTATGTTTCTGCTTTTGCACCAGCTGAAGGGCACAGATCAGTGTTACAAAGCATCATGGCAAATCCCATCAGTCTTCTTTACAGACCTTGTATTCTCTGTAGAGCCTGATAACATGTGGAGAGGCAAGGAATGCTCATATATAGCAGCTGGTATGAGTTTTTTCTAAGCTGGTCCAGGACAGGTTCTGGAAAGGTGGTTGTTTTCACAGCAAGGTGATGGGCTGTTTCCAGATCTACTAGGTTAAGTGCAGTCTGGGATGGGTGTTAGCCTCCGTATTCTTCTGTGCCCAACTGAGCCTCCTACACTGCTTCTTAGCATTCCTGGAGCCAAATAGGACACTGGGATGTCCCTTACCTGCTCCACAACGTGCCCCCTGTCACATGTACCCCTGCCAAGGCCAGGAAGCTTCCTACAGCTTGGGGTGAGGTGCCTTCAGGCCCTGTCTGTTGCTCACAGCAGCCCGCCATCCACCTCCCATCTGGCTCTGTGGAGTACGTAAGTACTCTGACTTGTTGTTCTCAGAGATTTTCTCCTGGATGTGAACATCCCAAATGCAAGATTTGACTCTTAATATTAAATCTTCACTGGTCTTACCAGCTGTGTTGTTAAACTACTAGTCTATTCCGGGGACTTGTGAGAAATATATAAAGGTGCTTTTGGTAATTTAATTTATATTTTTTACTGCCTGGTGAGCTGGTTGTAGTGAGAATGGAAGCAGAGAAGATCATTAGCACAGAGAGTGCCTTCAGCTGTCCCAGAGATAAGTCAGAAGCTCTTCCATGTATCCAGTGGGAGGGTTACATTTAAAACTCGTGAAGACAACCCTGAAAAGACTAGATTAGTTCTGATGTGTTATTCCAGCCTTTACCCATTATACAAGCAGCAGATGGTTCATCATGTTATATTTTATTGACCTACAGGAAGTGATAGAAGAGGTGTTTTTGTCACTCCTACTTGCTACAAAACCTATAAAAGTTGCTTTTAGCTGTTAACTAGTGACTTTAAATTGGGTATCTGTCTTCTTTAATGAGGAAAAGAGTAAAAAAATCAATTGGAGTAGGGTTTGTAAATGTTATCTGAATCCCCTGGGCTTATTAGGTAGGATAGCCTTATAGACAGCAAGAGCCATATGGAAATCCTTGAGGTAATTTCATGCAGTGTTGTTCCATACTTGTAATTCTTTGGCTGCACAGATGACTTCCTATCTGACCAGACTAAGTAAGATGGGCAAGTCACCCATTAAGAGAATTAAATGCTTCTGGCTAGAAGAAAGCAGAGACCAAGCTTTCATGCGTGGCATGGAGTTGAGCTAGGATGATAAAAGAAATGCAAAAAACAATCTAATTTACATTTCTGACATGTTTAGATAAAAGAAGAATTTGGAGATGCTCTATTTTAAATGAGAAACCTAAATGGTTTACAAATGACCATTTAGGGGCAAATCAGGTTTAGCATATTAACTAGATACCTAAAGGCAACCTTTGTAACCTTCCTGTGAGTTGTTCTAAAACAAATGTAGTCTGGAGTTGTCAGTCTCTTGAAAGTTTTATAGCCTTAGAAAACTATGTCAAAAATGTGAACTTTGACAAAATTGTAACCTTGCAGCATAGGAACTCCACTCTTTTAAGCTTGTACAGAGAGGTGGTTCTGTCTGAGCCAAATTTGGATAAATGGAGACTGGGAATAGTGGCTGCAGTTCCTGTAAGTGTAGACAAAACCCATCAGATGTGCAAGTGGCTTAGTTCAGTAAAGTGTAGAGATCAGTCATAAAGCTGGAAGGAAGTTATGGACATAAAGTATTAATTTCAATCAGCAGGGCACCGGTGCCACTTACATGTGAAGGACTGAGGCAGTGGGGGGGGAGTGCGGGGTGGGTGAAGAGGTAGAAAAGCAGAGTCTAATAACTGGTAATCCTCTTTCATATCTTGCTTTGATTTGTTTGGCCACCCAGAACCTTCAGTGGAAAGTTGCATATACTTAAATTAAATAGTTTCTGAATGATGAAGGCATATAGGGCTAGCTCTACTCTGCAAATTGGTTGACAGTTTTTATCCCCAAGGAAGACTTTCAAAAGCAAAGAGCTCTGAGGTATTTACTTTCCCTGGAGTGGGTTTTGAGAGCCTAACTTGTATCAAACGGCTATCCAACTTTACTATTCCTCGGTGTGTTCCTTGAATGGGTCACTGCTATGTGCTTCATGCTTCAAATCTTAGAGCTTACACCAGAGTGGATTGCTAATGATTAATTGTGATTCCTTACTGTATTAAACAAGCAAGGTGCTACCATTCCACACAAAAAAAATGAAAGCAGACTTCCACAACCCAGAAAAGACAGAGATGGTACTTAGGGCAAGATGCTTTAAAAGCTGGCAAACAAAGTTCAAGGCCAAGGCAGCTATGGGCTTCTCAGAGGCCTCAAGGCTCAGTCTATCATTTATACTGTAAAGAGGCACACTGACTGCTGAAATACCATTCAGCAAGTTTTGGTTGGCAGTCAGCATATTTTTTGACTGGGAAATTTCCTGTCAGCTGTGTAACAGCTTTCATTGACTGAACACAGAAGGCCAGCACAGCCAAAGACAAGAGAAAGAAGCAAAAAATAATTTACTTAGGGTAATACCCATGTCTTGTGGAAGCCTGCTGTAGAAAAGAATGGAACAACTCTTTTTAAACACTAAGAATAGTGTTCAAATAGGTTATACTTAAATGCATTTTGAGTTGCTCAAGAAATGAAGACTAACAGCAATAAACCAGGGACTGAATGAAATATGCATTTGAGCCAATTTTCCCATGCATCCCAGCAGCTTTACTGAAACAGTTTGGTGTCAGCATCTACCTCTACTTTCATCCAACAAAGCTTATCTTCTAAATGCCAAAGCACCTTTTTTTTTTTTTTTTTTTAACTGAATTAAGTCACCCAACTTGTTTTTTCCTTAGCAAATCAAGTTGGTCTAGCACAAAAGCAGTTTATTATACATCCTCAAACTTGGTGCAGACTTGAATTAGGAACAGAATGAACCCCTCCTCTACCATTGTAGTACCTTTGTGCTACCCTTCAACTTCTCTCTTGATGAGTTCAGCAATAGGATCAGGGGGTTGTATTCCTAAATGTTAGTAATTAAAAGGGGGAGTACCATACTCTTATTAGCTGTTCTTGACCTTCCCCACCACTGGGGCTCTGAGAACGTGATGCTGCTATTCAGCAGGATAGATTTATCTCTGAAGCCTGGGGTGTCTCTTAAAAGAGCCACATCCAGGGAGATTTGTCTCTTCTCCTCTAAGCAGAGAAACATTCTTTCATTCTAACAGGATCAGAGTTTATGGTGCTCTCATCTGTTCCAGCAAGTGCTAAATCTGTTGATGGAAGGTGATGCCAGGTCTGTTTTCCCTGTAACCATTCTCCATAACGAAAGCAAAAGAAAATAATTCATGTGCTGCTCTTACAGGCTCACCCTGTCCTCTCGTCAGACTTGACAGTAGACACTGAAAAAAATCTGAAAATGGGAGTTTACTTCCATAATTTCTTACTGTCCATTTTTGTTCATCTCTCCTAAACCATGGCACAAATAGAGTCCTAGGTCATGTTTCAGAGGTGATATAAAGCAATGGTACACTGTAGGTTTGGTCCAAATGACTGAACAAACTGATAGAAATTTGGTAGTTGGAGAATGGATCACAGTTTCTTGGAGAAGGTGGCAGGATTAACAGGAAATCCAGCCTGCTTGAGCCATATGTCTTCTCACTACACTGCAGTGACATCCCTGTGTCCTGAAAATAGATACCCTTGCACCTAATCCCTGTGTCCCATCTTCCTTGGCTGTAGGAATGGGGGTGATTGCTTAGTGCATTAGGGTCTGAGCACTAATGTCTTGCGGGCTGCAAGTTACTTGGAGGCTAACTGGAGTCAATATAAGAATGAAGAGGTTCCAGCTCAGGAAGTGTCTGTAAATGTGTTAGCTCTGTAATGTGCTTGGACTTGAAATGCAATAGTGGGGAGAGAAATAACTCTAATTTACTCACTGAAGGTCAGAAAGGGGGAGAAAAGCATGAAAAATAGCAGAGTGGTGGCTATAGGAGGTACTTTATCTTATATTCTTAGAGAAAAGCCCTGCAGAGCTGTGGGTATGTTGAGTTCAAGCCACTAATATTTTTTTTTTAACTATAAGCTTAACTGTAAAGCCATGAGAAGTCTCCCTGCATTCATGAGCAGTGGCTTGGGGCCTGAGAGCTCAGGGCCAGTCTGGCCGGTGCCAGGTTCCCTCTAAGCTGTACTTCTTCATTTGCCCTCCTCAGCAGGCAGGTCTCAGCCACCTTATTCACTGAATGACAGCTTGGGACAAATCATGGTAATTTACTATGTGAGCTTTTCTTTGAGCAACTTGGGCACACCATGAAAAATACCTGTGCTGCCCAAGTATTTTTGCTAAATTGAAAGTGTGTAGCCATATTGAGACCATAGTTCATATTTGAGAACTGATTATGCACACAAATTGTTTGGCAAATGTTTTCTGAATAATGAACAAACAGTTGAGAAACTCTGTTCACTGACAATACACGTAAACAGAGCGAAGGTAGAATGCGCCAGCTACATTATTCGCTACAAATTGTTGAACCAGCTCTAATATATTTTCTTTCCTTTTCTTGAGAAAAGATCAGGGATTATGTTCTTCAGTATATTTCTATTTGATCTCTTCTCTCACTGAATGGGTTTTACATTTGAAAATTATAATCTGCTGCAGATAAACTTTGTGAAAACGGTCTATTCCCTTATGTCAACCTACCATTACTTTTATCTAACCTTATGACATCCTGCTTTTTTTTTTTTTTTTTTTCCCCTCCAAAGATTAGAATAGTATTTCCAAATTCCCAAGCTACAATTCATTACCCTAGGAACATCTCACAGCCAGAGCTCTGCAAGGGGAGGCACTGGAGGGATTCACACTGCTGTTGAACCAGGACAGACGGAAAAGCTGTTGTGTTGTTATTTTAAACAGCTGGGTCTTCTCTTTGATAAAGTTATAGGCCTGTGCAGGATTGACTGCAGTAAAAAGATGGTTTCATCACCTTTCTGCTACTGCTAGAAAATGTTGGGTTTTTCTCTTTTGAATGAATGGGTTTAAATCGTTCCTCCCAGACCAGCAAGGGCTGGGGAAATGGAGAATAGGGCACCCAAAAGGGTGTCAGAAATAGGATTTGTTTACCTCTCAGTGCTGCAGGCTCGATGAAAATGAGCTGTGTCTCCAGCCAGCCATCAGTGGAGCCCTCAGAGCCGATGCATGATGTGGGCAAGAGCTCAAGATAATTCAGTATCATCTATTCTTGTACCCACTTTACTAGTAGCTCTGTGCACAACAGCGAAAGTTAAACTGTAAAATAAGCTGCTTTCATAAACTTGGCTGTATGGGTAGTTTGTTGTTCTGTGCTTTTTCCCTCTGGGCATCCTCAGGGATTCTCTTTTTCCTCCACTGCTTCTTAAACCGGTATCTGTTGGGATATTTAGCATTGCTCATGGCGTAGTTGCTTCCCCACGTTTGCGGCAAGGCCAGCGTGGGCAGGCTCTGCCTTGCGTGAGCGATGACTGCCGTGTGTGACAAGGCCCTGTGGCTCCGCTCCTCGCTTTGTACCTCAGGGCTCACCTTGCTTAGCCTTAGGGCTTCCAGCCCCTGTATGCCAAACCTGTGTTTTCACAGCCCCTGACTGCAAGCCAAAGGGCCTGTGGGACTAATTTGCCAGGTGGCACTTGAAGTGACATGCATGGAAGTGCCACAGATGTATTCACACTCAGAGCTGTGCTCATCACCTGCCCTTCCTTGGGAAGGGAAGACAAGCCAGCCACCTTCACCTCAGCAGCTGGAAATAACACACCCACCCCAAGCTCCTTCAAGAAGTGATAATGCTTCTCCTCCCCACTCACCTTCCCCCTCCGATGCTTGAGGCTGTTGCCATTTTGAGGTATCTGAATTAAACATTTCTTGTGTTTATTCTTTGGGTGTTTTCTCCCAACTTTTTTGTAGCTTTCTCAACATGATATTTGAAATAAATTATATCTTGAGGTGCTTCAATATTTAATGTGTTTCTCCCAGCAAACCCTGGGAAGGCATAGGATCAAACACACACGTTTACTGTTTTGACACTGTATGCAGTAAGTGATATCTTATCTATTCTTCCTCATTGGTTATTTTTATCCGCGTATGCTTTTTCCTCTTCTGTTGCTACTCTGCAGCTTTTCTAGCCCTTCTCTATTTCTGTCACAAAAATGAAACTCGGACAAAGAAAGTTTTTCAGCTTTTGGAAAGTTACCATGTTTCAGTTGTCCTTTTCAAAAGTGAGATTGCCAAAGGTTTTGAAAAAAAAAAAAAAAGCACCAATGGTTCTATTACATTCAGTGAAAACTTTAAGGTTTAGGTTTTTAAACTCTCTGCTGTGGAATTTTTCAGTGGGGGGACAAAAAAAAAAGATGTGTATTAAAAAAACCAAAACCAAACCAAAACAAACAAACAAAAAAAAAAAACTGTTGGAAAAATGAGCATTTGCGGCTCTGAAAGACATAACACTGAGAATTCAGTTTCCACCGGCCCCAGCATTTGGATGAATAGCAAGGAAATGTTTTCAGTAATTCTGTGGATAACACAAAGATGATCAGGCAGAATTTGGCTTATTGCTATAGCTGCTTCTGGGAATATTACATATTACATATTATAGATTACATATTCATATGCAATAGATGGCATAAATGTAGTTTGAGATCAAAGGTTACTAAGACTCAGAAACAACCACGAGATTAGGATTCTCATTTTCCAGAGCTGGCTTTTCAGCTAGTATTGATGGTAATTTCTCTTGGCTTGCTGGATAAGAGATATTTTATTGTTTGCAGAGTCATTCCCAGCTGAAGGTCTAAGCCAAATGTGTCTGCAGCTCTCCTTCATGGATGGGAGTGGTTTAGCTCTCCCAAGAACTCTGTGACTATGACAAGGAATGGTTATGTTCATGGTGAAACTGGTGATGTTTGGCTTTGTAGGAAATGATAAGGTTGCTAAGGAATGGTTGGCTTCTACAAAGGCAGGGCAGTATGGTGGGATGAAGTGAATCTCGTAACACCCTAGGTTTTTTTCAACCTACTACCCTAGTGTAGAGGTTCTGATGTCTGGATCTGTCTACTTCACACTGTAGACCTAGCTAGGTGACACAATGCAGCATTTTATTTTCTTGTAGGGCTTGGGAAATACATGACCAATTATTAATGCTTATTTATATTCAGATGCAAACATTATATCAAATGTGCTTTTACTGCCGTTTGTTCCAATAAAAAGGTAAAAATGTATAATCTAAATGTAAACTTGTCCATGAGTAATAAATAGAAGAGAATAGCTAGTAAGTTAGCAGTGTTACTGAACTTGAAATACTATGGAAATAAAATACAGTAAATACTACAGAAGGAGAAATGGAAGAAAATACATTTAATTTGAAACAAACTGCAAAGGAGGAGACAATTGTACTCTAGACTTCCATTCTGTCAGAACATAATATAATAAGTTCTCCTGGTTCGTAAGGAAAGTCTTTCAACATAATTTTCTGCAGCTTTTAAAACAATAAAAAACTAACAATGATATATGGATTAGTCCTCTATGGAGTGTCTGCCACTTTACGCTTTCCCAAAACCCTTGTCAGTAGAACTTCTTGGCCATTGTGTTAGGAAAAAGAAAAGTGTATTTGCCATTAAGAAGATATTCAGAAGAATAATGTAAGGCAATAAGATACTTGAGGCAACAGCTAGCTTTTCAGCAACATACAGCATTATAGCATGCTACTTCTGAAAGTCTGCATGACTTTCATATGCAGCACAGTAAGGCTGGCTTGTGGCCATATTTCCCAGAGAGCTAGTCATGAACTTGTTAACTTTCATAATGCAGCACTATTTGTAGCACTCTCAGTATTATCCCTATCAATCTCTTCCTCTTAGGGATTTTGCTACTGTATCTTTCAGATCACTTAAGGATGACATGGTAGGATTATGCAAAAAGCTGGTGGGAGGTTTCTGTGAAAAATGCATTTGACCAGTTTTGAAGACATCATTTACAGCTACACTTCCAGACAGTCTGTATGTCTGTTGGAAAGGGGAATAGGACACGGGTTCAAGGGAGAAGAGATGTTCGTTGCTCAAACTCAGCAAATGCAAAAGGAACACTTATCTAAATGTAATGTCATGCAAAATTTTAAAAGCAAACCTACAAAGACTTTCTGTGTTAAGGCTGTGTACTTCAATGTGCTTATACAGGCCTAATGGTGCTGCAGGCTAACACACTATCCATTCACCTTCATGCTAGTTGAGAGCACGTGTAAGTGCGCAGGAACAGGTCTCCCTTGGTCCCAAAGGGAACTACCAAGCAAGCACAATTAATGAAATTACTTTCTTCTGGACTTGTGTCACTTGGGTCAATTAAATTTTAAACTCAGTTTTAGATGGAGTTTTTTGCTGACTCCATGTATACCAAAAAGATTTCTCTGCCTTTTTTCCCTAAGGCCTTTCCCCTTTTCCCCACACTGAATATTTGGCAGCATTCAGCTGCAGAAAATAGATAGCCGCATTGAACACCATCAGGGTTTTGTAAACTGTCAAGTTTCTTTCTCTAACTCCCTCTTTCTCTAACACTCCCAAGAAATTCCTGATCTTTGAGAGCCAGGAAATGTGGGCATGTTCAGTCAGTCAAAGAGAAAAGTATTGATGTAGCACATTGTATATGGTTCCTATACCATCCCAACCCCTTGATTTTTTTTCCGTATAGCAAGGAAGTGGGTTCAGTAGTCATGTGAGGATTTGCAGTTGGGTGTATCCTTGAGTCTCCTGTGTACCAGGTGAGCTGTGTCTCAGAAATAATCTCAGGAAACCTGTACAAAGCCCCTATCTGCACCTCTATGGCCTACAGCCAGATCAGCACTTTGTAAAAGGCACATGGCTTTGTCTCTTACAGACATTAAATGGATTATTTCTCAACTCTGAAATAGTGCTTGAAATCATTAATAACTTTAAATAATAGAATGCTTCAAAAGCTGCTTTCTAGAAGCTTCTTTGACACTTGGAAATGTATCTCTAAGTATTTAATCCACATGTGAGGGAACAAAGCATTCTTGATTTAGGGGTTTTTCCATGCAGCAGTATTAATTTTGGAGGGTGACAGTTCTTCTTGCCAGATATTGCACCTAAGCTGTGGGTAAAGAAATATTTATCCCATCCAATTGCACTTCAGGGTGGGTTTTGGTCCTTTTCTTAGTACACGGTCATAGTTGTGTTGCTTCAATGTCAGCTAGAAGACAGTGCTGAGATTAAAGAGATCTGAGCTGTTTGACCATGCAGATTATAATAAAGACCTCAAACATTTTTATTCTACATTAGAAGAGTAGATTAGAATAACTTAATTTTTTTAACAGTAGTTTATTATAAAAGTTTTGTTTTTTACCACTGCTAAAATTATTCAGAGGATGCACTGAAGATTTTAAAGTGGAACAAATATCAAAGCAAAAGGGGTTTGCAACTAACAGACTTACTGAGTGATACATTTGAGGAAGATTCTTTCATTTTACACCAGTTGTTCACCTTCTTAATTTCATGTAAAAGTCTTGCATGTTTTAGTTAGTGGTGCATTGAAAGATGAACATACGTAGCTTTTCACACCATAATCTCATTTGGACACGCTAGAGCAAATAATCTAATTTTAGGTTGACTTTTTCTTTCCCTATCTGTCTTAAAGTATTTTTCAAAATCTTATGAAGGCCACCACTGGCAACATCACCTCATAAAAAATTTCAGATTTTGCTGGATAACTACGTTGCTCTAAACAAGAATGGAAATGCGTTTTAACCAAGGCATTTATTCCTAAATTCTTAATTAAATCAGTCCTTGCTTAAGTTTCTTTTTCTTATTTTTTCCTTGCCTCAACTGTCCTTTTAACATTCTAATGAAGAGCTATGAATCTGGTGTCCATAAGAGGAGCTGTTATCACTATATTTTGATTACAAAATTCTCCTGGCAGTTAACCATGAATTTTTCGTTTCTTTCAATATTTTCACTTTTTTTCCCCACAATTTTTCATTATTTGCTATTAAACTAAGCCATCTTCTTCCCATGATAGTATTTGTCCACCTAAATATTTTCATTATTTCCAGCAGCACTACTCATGATTAATTCATTTCTGCAAGACAGCAAATCTTTCAACCACAATAAGCTCAAGTACTGTATGTTGGCAAAACGTTAGGTGCTTTTGCTCCCACAAAAGCTGATGAGTAGAACAAGCATGTTTGTCCAGCATGCTGATGACATCAATATCCTGGAGACTTTTTTTTTCCCCTTCTAAGATAGAGGACTTGGAAATTTTTATCTCTCTGGGTAGAAAAGCATTAGCCACACTTCCTATAACTTCAGCAAGTATGTGCAACACAGGGAATATGCATCAAGGCCTTTCCTCCTTCCATAAAACCATTTTCTTCCTCCTTCATCCAACTGCAGAGCAATATGGCTGAAGTCATGCCATGTCAGGGGCAAAGGTTTCAGTCACTGTTGACTGCATCTGGTAGGAGACAGCTATCATTCACTTCCCCTTGTAAGTATCTGCTCCCTTCATCTACCCTGGGAGTGCCACTGTGGGAACATCCCACTTCCTGGCCCCATGACTATTGTATCCCTATGTGCAGTACACAGGAAAGTGACATTTCCATCACTTTACTGTCTGTCCATTATATACGCTTTGGATGGTATGCCTTGTGTTATGTCCATTGAGAAATATGCTTCTCTTTGTTAACAGCAGAGAAACAGATCAGCCCAAAACATAGTTTTCACAGGTGCTTTTCCAGATCAGGTGGAATAGGCAAGAAGAGCTCATTCACACGTTTTCTCATGGTGTGTTAATGAAGCAATATGAACAAGCAACTGCTGCGATAAAAACTCAAGCAATGTCAAAGTTATGTCCTTTAGAAATCATACTTTGCAGGGAATTAATTCTTTTCAGCTGCTTTGATGTTTAAGACCTGGATATACACATTACCCATATCTGGTGCTTGGTTTTGGCTTTGTCCCTACACAGTCTGATCTTTAGGAAAGATTTCTGATGTCGTTATAGAAGTAAAACAAATTCAAGTCTGCTATTTTGTTCAGTCCCTGATCTCTCCCCAACACTTTCCACCCCTGTTGTACTCAGAGGCCCCTCAGCCTGGCTTCTGCGAGGTCAAGCGTTTGCATGAATTATGAGGGTGGCATTGCAACAGCTAGGCAAAGTCAGACCAAGAGTGCTGAATGTTGTTGTCCCTATCATGTTGGCTGTTGTCCCTTCTTTTTCTGGGAAGCTACTTATTGTGTCTTGCCTTCAAGGACAGTATTTCATTTTGATTTGTGTGGAACAGCAAGGAAATGGAGATCGAAGTGATCAGCTGCTGAATTGTGTGTCCTTTACCTTTTATTAGAGGTGTTAGTTCACATCTTCATGAAGGATGTATTACGTGATCACAGAAATAGAATAGATTTACCTCTTTTTAAATGCCTTTTATCAATTTCCTCTTGCCATGAAGTATGAATTATTGACAAACCCCAAGCCTTCTGTCACACCTACCTCTCTGGTTTAATAGCCCTCTCCTACATGCCCTTGTTGCTATGGTGCTCTATTTCACAGCTACAATGCATTATATATTGTAATAAGTGACATATGCTCAAGGCAGCCTGAAACGTCGGCATGCTGGCAATTAATAACTTTGAATTCTTGACTTAAGCAAAGTTTTCTGAGGGCATAAGGCAACCAAAATGTTGACGGGAATGGCAAAGGTGCTCATCAGATAATTCCTATGATACTTACATTTGAAAGTGCATCGTGGGAAAAGGGATTTGCCTAGAAGAAGCAAGTAAAATATTGAATGTGTGCAGCAGACAGATTTCTCAGATATAGGTTATCATATTTTATTGATATTTTCAGTTAAAATAAACAAACAAACCTATGTCTTGTGCCAGTTTCCTTCTGGCTCATAAGTATAAAATTGGCAGAAAATGCGATGTCTTAAATGTGTGAGATCTCAGACATTTTTGTGCAACAACTTGAAATGAAAAGTCTGGAATTTTTCAGAGAGGGGAAAAAAAACAACCAGGAAACTTTGCAGGAAACACTTTCTTTACAATAGCAACTTCTATTCCATATCTTTATTGTGCACAGAACTGCCAGGATTAGTAAAACAAACAAACAAAAAAAAAAAGTCTTGGGAATTGAATCTTCAGTGTCTTCCTGTGTAAGTTCATGAGGTGGTGCTACCACTGGTTTAAGAAGCTAACGGACAACTGTCCATCTAAAATGCATTTGCAATCACGGGTATATTAATATGTACATTCATTGTAATACAAATTGAAAATTTATTAAAGCTACATTTATTCACTGAATATTAATGTTGATAATAACAACACATACATTATTAATGTGTACTAAAGTGAAATAATATAACTATATAAAGCAGCATTTGACAGGTGTGGCTAGAAAGTGTTGAGAGAAATGGGTCCAGATGTAACTCCATTCCTGCTATGTTAAAACACAGTCGTTATGGGTCCTTTACTGCTAACACCCGTGCTAAAGCAAAATATGTTTAAGTTGGCCAAAAACTTTTTTTTTTTTTTTTTAACCCTCAAAATGTGGAGTATAAAAATGAGAAATAAGCATGGTCTTAATGTAAAGATACTGTTCTCACAGATGAATGAAACCAAAGCGCAGGCCCCCAGCTCCCATGATGCTTGGTTGGGCATGCTCTGAAATGAACCACTCGCCCTGCTTTCAGCATGCACGGAAACACTGATAACAAAATGGTCAGAACTGGCTGAGTCTGCTGAGCACATTTTAAAGAAAATGTTGAGTGTCCGGGGAAGTCTTGATGGACCTTCAATTTTCTGGCAGCAGTAAGTCCTCTGCAAGGCATAACCCACCTAGGAAATCCTCCAAAAAGGAGGGGTTTACATCTGAGGTTTTTTACATTTGCTGAATCCTGTCACCACTGCTTTTTGAGGTTTAAATGCCCAGCCCTTCTCTGCCTGCCTGGTGCCTGTGCGGAACCCATTCTCAGCTGCCCCAGCCCCACTGTCAGACAGGGTGCACAGCAACTGGCACCTCTCCCAGGCGGGGAGGCCAGGCAGGTGGTGGGCACCACCACCCTCCAGAGGTTAAAATGCTGCTGCTTCCCAGTGTCCTGGCTGCGAACTGCCTCCTGCCACCAGCATGTGAATGAGGCAGACATCAGTGTGTCGGCTCGTGATGTTTATCTAGCAAGCAGGAGTAACCTTAAAAATAACTCTTGCAAAGAAATCTAGCATTGACTTCATTCTCTCTTTAATCTCAGGCAGACTTTCATCAGCAAAAGACTTTTTTAATTATTCCCACCCCACCCCAAATACCAGCTTTTTTCTACCGGATAGTACTGTACTGAGACCCAGAGACGTAGACTGTATTCCCAGCTCTGATGTTTTTGGTACCTCTCCTCATCCCTTTCCAACCCTTCCACCATGTACCTGGCACATCATACACCACCTCTCTTGGGTAGCAATTGCTCTTTGCTGCGTGCTTTTACACCACCTACCAAGTCTCAAACGAGGTCTCTGGTTACATGCAAAAGATAAATAACAAAACTAAAGGGAAATTGCTAATGAGATCAATCTCAATATTTCTTTTTCAAAACATTGTGCTAAAAAGTCTTAAGAAGATGCAAGAGGGGAAGATAGCTGGAAGCACAGGCTTTCTTTTAGCAAGAGTTAAAGTGATGTGTGCACGTGCACTGTGACTGCCAGGCAGAATTTAACTCTGTTGGAAACCTCTGATACTTTAAAATGTGTTTTCAATTCAAATTGGACAAAAGGCTGCATTTTGAGAACCTTACGCTAAAATGTTCCCCTAATGTATTTGGAACTGCTGCCGTTTTGGTCATGTTAGATCATTTTCCAGAGTCTAAAAGAGATTGCCTTGCAGGGAAAGAAAACAGATATCTTTTTGGAATAGGGTCAACACATTGTGACATGTAAACATCAAATAACATCCATTATTAAGTAGGCTATATAAATAGCAATTACTGCTAAGTTCTTTGAATCATGACATCATTGAATAATTTAGGTTAGAAGGGGCCACTGGGAGAATTAAATAGTCCAACCTACTGCTCAAAGCAGAGTTAGCTTCAAAGAGCAATCAGCTTGCTGAGGGGCTCATCCAGCTGAGCACCAAACACCCCCAATGATGGAGCTTCAACAGCCTCTTTGGACAACTGTTGCAGTGCTTAACCTTTTCATGGTGTTTTGTTTGGGGTTTTTCTCCTCACCTTAGACACAGCTTTAATTTCTCTTTCTGTGATTTATGAACACTTCATTCTTTCACTGACCGCCTCTGAGAACTGTCTGGCTCCGTCTTTTCTGGATCCCCCTCTAGGTGGTTGAAGACCACAGTAGGTCACCTTCTTTCCTTCTCATCTTGAGGCTGAGCAAGCACAGCTCCCTCAGCCCCCCGTAAGCTGTGTGCTTCAACCTCCTCCATGAGGGTATCAATACCTTTCCCCTAGTGAGGGGCAGTGTTTGGGACACTGTGTGCAATGCCGTACTGCAGGTGCCCAGTGGAGGGAAATAATTCATTCCCAACCCTCTTGCTAAAGGTGCCCAGGGTGAGGGTGCAGGGCTTGCATTTGCCTTTGCTGAGCTCCTTGACACTTCCCTGGGTCCGTCTTTGCAGCCTGCCATGTTCCCTGAACAGTAGCCTTGGCCTCCAATAGATCCTCCGTGCACTGCAATGTGGTGTCACCACAAATTTGCTGAAGGTGCATTTCTTCCAGTTATTTTGGTCCCTGGTGGAGATACATCAGCCCCAGTATTGATTCTGAAGGATGCCACTCATAACTGGCCACTGGTTTGAACCACTGCCCACTCGAACCCAGCAGTCCAGTTCAGATTTTTACCCATGCCTAAAGAGAATTAATCATTATAGTGATTATAGTATAATCATTATATTTAAATATAATTTAAAATGACAGCAAACAGAATCAAAATGGGAACACTGGTATATTTTCCAGAATTGAAATGCTGTTTCATCATACTTTAAAAGTGGTGTAAGTTATTTTGATATATTCATCTTGCCTTTCTGTGCTTTTCACTTGAAATTTAGAGATCACTAGAATAAACTTCTAAATTATTGCATTTTTAAATAAAATTATGTAAACACTGTCTCAGCCTGTTCTGGAAGTAATATTAAGATATAAGAATGATCCTTTGAATTTTTAAAGGAGAGTTTCAGGATTTTTTTATTTTTTTTTTTTTTAATTAAAGCAAAAAGCCAGATATGGTTGCCAGCCTGGATCTGAAATTATGAAGACCAAGGAATAATAATACGCTGTTGCTCAGTTTCCTGCTTTTATTGGCTTGCTTGAGTGTTATGGCTGCTATAGAGTATCAGTTCTGCTGAGAATGTGTTTGACAGCAGCCAGACAGGTTCCCTCTGCATCTGAGCTGCTACTGCTTGAAATTCGACAAGGCGTTTCCCAAAGCCAGTCCAAAGGTTGTAACGGCCAAAATTTATCTTGATAATTTTGGTCTTGGCCCATTGGAAATGTTTTTTAGCCTTCAGACATGCTGCTGGTCAAAGCTTTCCAATGGGATGTGAGCCATAGACTTTCTCAGTCATTGTAGCTGAGTTATTTTGCTACTCAGCTATGCACAAGCAGCAGGCCTTTAGGCTAATTAATAAATCATCAACGCATTTGTGGTGTGAAAAATGAAATATTTATGCTTGCCAGAGTAATATTTCTGTCTTGCAGCCCCATGCTCTGTTGATGCCTGATGGAGGATGAAGTAAATACCAGCTGGTATAGAATGAGCAGAATATAATTACTTTCGACAAAGTTAACTGAATATTAAAAATAGAAGTCAGGGAAGCTGGCAAAAAGAGAAAAATATATATATACATGCCTGAAAGGCAGAGTATAGCCAATACTTGAAGGGAACACTTGCCTAACTATTGCCGTGGGGATAGAGAACCTGCAGGATCCATATTGTGTACAAATGTGTCACACAGAGGTCTTTTTACAGAGCAGTTAGTGACCAGCTGGAGTAGTTAAAAGGCCTGAAGGGAAGCCAAGGATGCTCTAATGTTCCAGTCGGTCATCATTAGGGGACCAGTGAAGGACTTAAAGCATCAGATGTTGTTGCTTTTCAAAAATGTGTCTGCTATTAAAAGAAAGAAAATATTACTTCTAGGTTTTAAGGCAACGAGGAGCTAGTTTTGTTCTTTGTGTTCTGACACAATAGCAGATTTAACAGAGCTGTGCTGGGTGTGATTTTTTGCAATCACTGCCCCAGCCCTTCTCCACCAGTGAATGTGTGAGCACCAGGCCAATCAAACCCCTTGAAGAAAAACATTCTCATGTTACAGAGAGAGGATTTAACCCCTTATCTGAAGTGGAGACTCTACAATAATCAGCTAAAAGCGATCTACACAAAGGACTGATTTTATATGCTGGCATTTACAATCAGAGAGATTGAAAGGGTGAGCCATCAAAAGAGCTATCCCGACAGGTGGAGGGGTGGTATTGTGCAGGTCAGATATCAGCCTCCCCCATCTCCCAGTTCTAATTTCAGATTTTTTATTTTTTTTTTTTTTTTCCTGGACAATTTAGTCTGACTCTTTCCCTTTGTTTTATGTGCACAGCCTGAGGTTTTGATAAAAGCCAAATGTCCAAAATCCAGGAAGAACATTCAATTCCTGTGAATTTTTTCATTTGCTTTCACAGCCATGAGAAGATTACATTGTTCAGGTGTTCAAGTTCGGTTGAGCAAATGAGCTTCTGAGTCTGTCTGGGCCAAACCTCAATGCCAAACCCTTCAGGCTGGTAATACCGCCTATTATATATGTTCAAGTTTGGTGACTTATAGTAGAGTCAGTATGGAAGGACTTTCTAACATGGATTATTGGTCTGTTTTGCAGTGAAACATTTGTTTTAAAATAGCGAAGGCACATACTGTTCCTTTCTGGTCTTGACATTTCTGAAGTCAGGCAAGTACCTGAGGTTTGCACACAAGACAGTGGCCAGCTCATCAAGCTGTTCCTCTTATGAGGAGCATTTGACATCAAGAGGAAGAAAAAATGTTTGCAATTCGTGGGTTGTGGGGTTTGGGTTTTTTGGTTTTTTTTTTTTTTTCTGTTAAAGGTTTGCTGTATAATATGCTTAAAGCATTACTGTCACTGTTTAATAATAGTTGCCCTGATTTATCATCAGGGCCATGTATGATCGACTCTGACTCTGTACCATGGTATAAAGCTGTCTCAAGGCATGTGCTCTCTGCCCTTGAACACCTTCCCAAAAGAGTGGAGGAAGCTGGAGTTTTTGCCCCTTTCCTCCCCATCACTGTGAATGTGTGAGCATCAAGGCAGTCATGCAGAGAGGGAAAGCGGCACACAAGAAACTGAAAGTCCCATTCCCATGTGGCAGCAGCAAACATGATACAGCCAGGTCCCCTCAGTCCCCTCACCATCACGCTGCCTGCTAATTAGGAGTTGAATGAGCCAGTAGTATAGGTACGGAGAGGGATGAATGTACCCTTTCGCACTTGTCTGCTGGAATAAAATCAACTGCATTCAAGGAATTTGAGAAATAGATATAAATATTTCAGAAAGCAGTAGATTTAAGATCTTCAAATGCTACTTAAAAAGGGTGCTGGACCATTTAAGAATATCCCTTTTAAATAGAAGAATTACAGAAGTAGCAAATTATATCCTCTTCTACTTGCAACAAGGATTAGAGCTAAATGTCATATTTTAGGTCCATGCTTCATGTTTGCTTCTACAAGAACAGACAATTTAAATGTCAGTTATTGTAGCTTGTCAATAAATTTCAGAATCTAAGCAAATCTGGCAAACATGACTGACAGCTACAAATTAATTTAGCTTTGTTAAATAACCAGCCAGCTCTGCACTGCCATTGCTGACACGCATCAGAGTATAACACTAGTAATTCAGAGCGTGAGCTGTTGTGTTGTCATGAAATACAAATTATGCAGATTCTACTCACCTCCTAGGAAGAGGGAAATCTTTGAGGCTGTGATGCCCTTTAGGAGAAGTAATCAGTAATCCAAAAATCTCTATGGTTTTACACTTAACAGAGCAATGGTATGGTTTAAAACAAAGCAGGCTATCGCCAGTGCATAAAATCATAACCACTAGTGTGGATGGTAAAAATTAGTATTTGCTGCTTAGAAAGAAAAGAAATGTTGTGGAAATGAAGGCAGTCACAAAGTTAAAAGTCAGTCAAAAGCCAGCACGAGCTACTGCTAGGTAATCAGAACTTTTGAATATGAAGCTATTTATTTAAGCACTTAAATAAAGTCACAATAGACAAAACACAGGTGTGTGTGAAACACTAGACTATATCCACACTGGGGTGTTGTACCTGAAAATCATAATAATATTAATGCTAATCTTCCAGGTTAGAATTGCCAGATGTTTTTGTTGTAAAGTATATGATAAACAGGTTTCTTGACAGCAGTATTAAAAAAAAAAATTAAAAAAAATTAAGAGAAACTGTGGAAGGATGTGTTTTATTCAAAGCAGGTGGCCAGATAGGGATAAACTAAACATTCCCAAATTTCTTCTTTGACTAATGTTGTTAGTTGGCTGCATTGGATCATAACCCATACCAAGTACCCAAGGAAAAATGGGTGTTCCTCTCACTGACATAAATCAATGGTCTTGTCTTCAAATCTTTCACCCTCCTCCAAAGGCAGTAGGCTGCGGCCCTAATGTTGTAGGTATCGCCCACTATATTCAGTGGGGTTTGCCATGAAGCCCGGCTAGCAGAGAATTCAGAACCTCTCCCACCATGTGAAACACTGTGTAGGAGTTGTTCTATACCTGCTGAAGATTTATTGAGGATGTGTGCTTAGGCATGTGTGCATGATTAACTTTCGTGCTGTGCTTTACATTGCTGCAATTTAACAGTTTGGTTCTTTTTTCTTTTTTTTTTTTTTTAAGTCTATTTGGTTTTAATAACCACATGTTCTTCCTACACAGTTATTAGTGATTAACATGGCTAGCATGCTTCACTCTTCAGCTCTGTCTTTATCTTTCCTGTTATGTATTTGTAGCTTGAACATTGATACAGATAGGATGAGATTACTAATTTATCATGTCAGAGATTTGATACAGCTATGAAATAGGATTGCTTTTGATCACCACTGACATAAGTTGATCTGGAGTCTCCCTCTGTCAGAACTGGCACAATGCCCATTTCAACCCTGATTTGTAGGGAAACAGATTCCGTTGTACGTATTCTGCTCAAATCCTCTAGGAATATTTGACCTTTCTGTTTTTCTTGGTGGTTTTTATTTGTTTTGTTTTGTTGGGTTGGGTTTTTTTTCTTAATTTTGTGCTATTTAACAGAGTGTTATGAAGAAGGCAAAGAAATTCTAGCTGTATTTATCATGACGCTACTCTTCCACCCGCAGAATAGGGATTCAGGCTGATATATCTTCTCCCACAGAAAGCATAAAGCTTTAATCTGCAAAAAATACAAAAGGCCTCAGTTATCTCAGCTGGCTGTTATTCCCAAGGTTTAACGATGATGGTGCAAATTTCAACACTATTAATGGAGACATCTAGCAATGTTTCTGTCATTGGAAGCATTTTAAGAGGCCAGTCAGCAAAAGTTAACTTTGGGGCTATAAAGGATCAAATAATACTCCAATTAAGGATTTTGTACTTCAGTAGAGAGCCTGAGAGAGTAAAGTAGGGGGAGGCATGATTTGTGGATCTCAGAGGGGAAATAAAGATATTCTAGGAGAAATAGAGGGACTGGATCATTTTAATAGTCAATTTTATTTAAAACCATTCAACCACATTATGACTGATGTACTCTGTAATTTATTTGGACTTTTAGAGGTGTTGTGAGAGCAGCTTTGAAACCACTTGAGCAATATTCTGAGGGGAGAGCATGGCAAAGTGGTTACAGTTTCTCTGTATGCTCTAGCAGCCAGCTTGTCATGTGTTTGAAAGGAACCCTTTCTCATTATTTGCCATTCATCTAGCTCAGCATCCTTCCATCAGATTGCCATACAATTGTAGTACCGTTGGATCTGCCTGGTGCTGAGCATTTGGAAACTCCGGTTGTTTCTTTAAGGTCCAAAGTAAGAGATGGTCTGTGTTTTGATGAAGACTGCCATGTGGCAGCCTAGGCAGTGATATCCATACAGACAGGAAAATTCCTTGGAAGTCAGGAAGTCTTTCAAAAGGTTTTGGTGCTTGCTTAAGCCATTTCCCTAGCTGTAATCTTAATAAACTAAAGTTTTTCTATGAATTTCAGTCTTTTCAAAGTCTACAAACATCCCTGTGGCATCTTTAGTTTTGATCACAGGAGCCTTATCTCATCACGTGTTAAATGAGTGTGTTATGACAAATAATGCAATATTTACCACTGCAAACCTGTTGGGTTTCTAGGTTAGGTGCTTCATCTCCCCTGTCCAAGGGCTCAGAGTCCCTGCATGTTTGATAACCACTGCAGTCAGCTGATCAAGTTTGCATGCCATAAACATGTCAGGATTTGAGGTTGGGTGTTTGGGTTTTTTTTTTCTTCCTGAGAAAACAATCATCCAGGAAAAAAAGAAGGGTGGTATAAATAGAACATGTAATGAAATTGGCCTGAGTCTGAAACTCATCAATCTGGAACTCATAGATGCTGTAAACCCAAGAGGTAATAGATAAAAGGTCATCCTGTTTCATGGACGTTACTTTAGATAAAATAGCTGTTAGATTTAATAAGTCTCACTATAAATCTTACTAACATAAAGAGCTTGGTTATACAACTGTAGTTATTTTTATATCAATGACCCTAATTATTAATATTAACCTTTCACTGTAACAGATTTTGCTCTGTCAACTGTATGCCCAGGGTACGGAAGTCCCCAAAATGACCACTAGGAAAAGGAGTTGGTATTATTACAGTACTTAATTTGCATCACGTACCTCAAATCTACAATGGACCAGATCTATCGTAATTAGGCTCATCATCAAATCGCAACATTGGCAGGCAGCCATATAAAGCACAATCAGTTTGGAGTCAGAGCTTGGTTTCAGCCTCGACTTACCTTGGAAAGAGCTTTCAGACCTGAAGAAGGACCTGTGTAACTTTTTCTATGCTTTCAAATGATATGAGTTGGCCTCATGGGAGCTACCACCTCCCTCTATAACTCTGGCTTCCATATAAGATCATGTTCACACAAGTTAAATTCGTTAGTTAAATGTAAGATTAGGCTTGAGCAGCTCTCCGGTCAATACTTCATATGGGCTATGTTTAGTCTGCCTACACTACCTGAGTTTTCAGGTCTAACACAACCTTTCACTCTTCTGAAGCCATAGAGCTAGACTATCAGAGAGTAGCGAAGAACTGAGGTGGTCAGTGTTTAGTTTGAATTCAAGTGTAAGTGTCTAGTCCTGGGTTGTTTGTCAGCATTATGTGCAAATATAGAACATTATTCTGATTTCTGGAAAGCTTGCTTTATTTCCGTGCTGCCTCGTGAAAGAACTGAAAGTTTGCTGTTTGCATGGAGGATGCCCAACAACCTCCTTGGGGGGTCAGGGGCTAAGTGCTGTTAATTTTCCTCAGTAGGCCTCCAAAATGAGCTCACTAGAACTAATCACAAATGTAACATATGCCTCCTGTAAAGATTATCCTCCTCCTCTTTGCCTGGAAAGAAGAAGCAGAGAATTGCAGGGAAGACTTCAGGTAATCTCTAGGTTACGGTCTTGGTAGATGTGACTTCATTCTGGTATTATCTTGTGTTTTACTACTCGAAGATAAGCCTCCCTTCCCTCTTAGATCATCAGTTTCCTTTCATAGCACCAGATCTGAGTATCATACAAGTCATTTCTTCCAGGGCTGGCAAAGTCCTTCTCTTTTGTTGCTGTGTTCATGAGAGAAAGGTGGATTTTGGGTTAGTTTTTGAGGCTCTGGGACTTAGATTAATTGGTCTAGAGGTCTGACTCAAATTGCTGTAATTGTGCAGCCAGCAAGAGTCCACTGCATGTGTTTATTTTTCCACTTCTAGCCACGGAGCTGGGATGAAGTTTCTTACTTAGTTTCTGAAAATAGGAAGAAACTGTTGTTGCTTCATTTCCTGTGCAAATGCAGCATGTTGCATATGAAACAGCTCAATAGACTCAAAAGTTACTTAAAGATGGATAGGCAGAAAACGTATATGATACCTTAGGTATCCGTTCATAGATGTGTTGTCGGCAATAGCTTTGTAGGTGTGAAGAGATGAATAAAGTTCTATTTTTTTAGACCTAAAAACCTCAAGATTATCATTTCCATGGGTTTTTTTTTTCCAAGACAACTCTTGAAATAACAAGAAAAAAATGGAATTTGCATTACAGTAGGGTACTTATGTGCAAAGTACTTAAGAAAACTTTGTAATGAAAAGCAAATAAAAAATAACTTTGAAAACTTTCTTCACTAGCACACTAGATTTCTTGGTGTTTAGTTAAAGATGGAATTATGTGAACTGTTATGCTTTATTAAGTGATATTAGTAGAGAAGGAGCTATGGGAAGTAAAAGCAGAAGAGTTGTAAGAAACTTGCAAATTTAACATGGAACATTTCAAGCTTTCTCAAGTAGAGATAATCAAACCTTGCTAATGTATTTTACAAATTCTCATCACATAGGGATGATTATATTAAAATTAGTTCTTAGTATAAAGTAGGATTCACTACCCATACTAATATGATAGATCTCTTAAACTATTTGCTTCAATGAGTGTTCCTTTAGTATGGTTCAAGGCAATGCAAAAGCCTGCAGTGAACTCACAAAGGTGCCTTTGAATACTTTAATTATGCATGGCCATCTTTATCCTATTTAGACTGAGACTTATCTAGATTACATGATTGGTTAGCCTTTCAGAACAAGTTGACCCTTAAATTAAAATGTTGCCTCTTTGAAGACTTCCAATCAAATTAAAACAACCAGTCACACTTTAACCTCTGAAATAAATTGGGGTTTAAATGTTCTCTTTTAATGATCAATTCCTACAAAATAATTTATATTTGTCAGTGGTCCATATTAAAGAAATTCAAACTCAATTGAAGACCAGGACTGTGATGGACCCTTCTGCCAGCACTTTCTGATCTTCAGAGCTATGGTTTTGGTAAGATCGTAGAACAAATTAGAATAATGCCACTCTCTAAACTGGGTGGATGGCTGAGATGAACTAAATAGCCTAAAAACCAATCCTCATCTGACCACCACGTGAGGACTTCTAACTGCAGAGTCAAGAGCTATTCTTCCATCGTTTATTAAACTCTGGCACATTTGGGGAACTTTCCAGCATACACCTAGTCCAAAGCCCACATTTCCACCGTGTCTCTGCAGCTGGCCGTAAGTGTAACCGCCATGGTGGCAAGCTCCTCTCCTCCTTTTAGGTGTTTTGCAAGTGGGATCACCCACATTGCAGGAGACTCCCTGAGCCCTAATAAGTTCTGTGGCTCCAGAGACCACTGTTTTCTCTCCTCCGCTTTGCAAAGCTTAAGTTGATCTGGAGGCAGCAGATAAAACAAGGAGAACGTACCATCTTTTTCTTTTTTAATTTTGGCTTTCTACACAATCTCTTTAAAAAGTGCATTCTGTAGTGTACTCTTACAGTGCAGCTAGCTGGCAGCAAACACTTTGTAAATTTTTTGTAGTATTTCACATGCCACTCCTCTAAAACACTAACTGTAAGAGAATTTCATGTCTATATTGACAAAACTGGTAATTAACAGCTGAAGTAAAATTCTTGCATAAAACTTCCACATCATTCCTTTAGTGTATGATAATAATACCTATTACTCGTATTGATTTAAGCCTTAACATTGGCAAAGTGAATTTGTATCCAAAAAAGTGGAATTTTATTTAAACCAGACTGTTTTTTCAAATATGGCTGCAAAAGTTGTAAACTTGGGGGATATCTTGGCTGCTCCTTATAAAATATCTAATTCTACATTTATTTTTTTACACAGATATGGTCGGTACCTTTAAAGTATCACTTTATTGCAAAATAGCTTTAAGCTGAAAATGTTTTTAATAATAAAAGGTCTGTGTATGTCGTGATGCCATACATGAGGTAGGAGGGATCTGCTGGATCTTCATTCTGGTCTGGTTTTCTTGCTAGGAAAAAAGTTGGGAGTCTCTGGGACGTGTTTCTCCTGTCACATTTTTGTCACTTTTCAAACTATTTTATTACACATAGTGCATTTGAGGTTATGCCCATTATAGTCCGTATGTATCATCTGCAGTGTTGCAAGCTGGTATTGCATCAATGGCTGAATTTAGCCATACCTATTTCAATATTTCCATCATATACAGGCTGGACAGGATTATGTTCCTGGGTATGCTTATTATTTTAACTGAGCAGTCAAAGTATGTCCTGGGCTTGAGCATAATATACACAGATCTCGTGAACAAGTGTTCATGCCAAAGTTGAAAGCACAAGCAAACTTTTGTTGGTGTGGGTACACTTGCAATTTTAAATTCACTCAGCTGAAGCGCTGTTTTAGATGCTAGCAAAACCTAATCAGGGTGTGCTTACCTGGACATATTTCTTCAGTTGCTAGTGAAACCAGGAGAAAACAGTGCATGAGAAAGAGCATCAACATCAGTAAATATGGCAACAAAAAATCAATAAGTATAAATAAGGGTACTGTAAGAAGAAAATAAACTTTAATGCCAGTTCTCTATCCCCTTCCATAAACTTCTGAGATTATATTTTTACCTGCTGTTTCCTTCTTTCCCATCTCCCACACCATATGCAGGGTTATATGCAATTTTGTATTGGTGGACCCCAAAATCCAGTAATACAATGGCCTAAATGCAGAAGTGCAGTCAGAAATGCTTTTCTTCCCCACTTAATGAAAGAGTTATTCTGAGGCTCTACTATCTAACCCAGCTATATTGATTTCTGCTTCTTGCATGATAAGAAGGAAATTCTTTCTAGAGTTTATTTGTACTGGCTCTTTGTTGCCTTGAGGTTTCAGTAAATAGCTGAATTTCACCAAGAAGTTTCTTTGTAAAAATCTTTTGAAGAAAGCAAATAAATGAGAAACAGGTGAAAAGAGTCTACTGTTTTAGAGTTGCATCTTTTCAAGGACCTTCCCCCTTTTTTGTTTGATATCACTTTACAATTTATTAAGAATTTCTGTGCAGCTCTGGAGGCACTTTAGAGCATCATTTGAAAGACTGATGAGTGGAAATCTGATGCAAATAAATTTGGCTATATTTGTACTGTCATGTGTTTCCTAGTACACCTTGGCAGAATGCTGCTCCCCCTTTTTTCTCCCTGGTCATCACAAATGATGATGGTGACCTCCTCTAAAGCTTCCCTTGCAGTCTCTGATCTTGCAGACTCTTCAAGTTTTACCAGAGGAAACTGAAATTGCTTTCAAAAGCTCTTAATTGGTTTGTCCTGGCTTAACATATGACTTGTGGTATTTTTGGAAGGTTTGTTTGGTTGTTTGCTTAATCCTCCAATAATTGTCTTGTTGATCTAGGACACTTTAGATCAGGTGTTGCAAAAATGACATCATGACATTCTGTGCTTCTCTGAGCAAAAAACCATCTGTCTGGAGTCTCCAGGGAATCACAACTCAGCCACTTCAAAGTAAGGGTCTTTTAGTGATTTAACCTCTTGATTCTACTTAGGGTCTATAGTTAGGTCTAGTTCATGGTAAATGAAGCACAGTACTTTGCGGAGAAAAATCTGTGATTATACAAAGACACACACAACCCCCAGCAATTTTAAACACGCTTTGGTTTTTCTGCCATTTTAGTTGACTGTTAGAGTATGCAAGCAGAATAAAAATTAAAATGCTATTAGATGACAGTAATGTTGACCACAGAGCAATTGCTTTCAGAACACCATTCTCATGGGGATTATTGTTGCATAATTATTTGTAAAACTGTTTGATTTTGTTGTGACCTTTTCTCTTTTATTGTTTGAGGCTTACCCAAATTTATGTAATTGATTTTTTTTTTTTTTTCTCCTTTCTGTAATAATGTGTTGAGGGAACTTCTTCAGTGACCTATAACCCTGCCTGCGTGATCCTTTTTTTCCACTTACGGCCACTGCAGTTTTGAGCCACTAGACAGAGGGTATATTTCAAATGTAAATCTCAAAGGATTTAACCTGTTTAGAAAAAAATTTTGATTTACTGAACAACGAAATCCTTATTCAGCTTCCTATGCATAAGGATGATTATTGCTGTTGGTTTCTAAGCCTCGTGCATATGTTGCTTGGAAACCTCACCTTCTTAAAAACCAGCAGTTTTAGTGACACACTTGAAGTGTTCTTTACCCAGCTCATTACTGCAGAAAATTCATTAGTCCAGTCATACATTTGGGTAAAATGGGAATGCTATCTGAGAAGATTAATCCTTGGCACACAATCCTGAAAGCAGCCAGGTCTGAGAGAAAAGGTTATGACTGAAGTTTGTCTTGATTCAAGTTTCTCTGAAGGGCAGAACTGACCTCGTTAATACAGCCCATGGAGAACATAGGGGAGCTCTACAACTCAGTGGGGAATGCCCCTACTAAGAAGAGCTTATCAGTTTCCATGTTAATGCAGTTTTAATTCAACGTGCTTTAAAAAAAAAGTTTTAACGCACCCCCTCCCAACCTATCTCAGAACATAGTAAGTGAGAAAACAGGTTTCATATGTATTTCCATGTTCTTGCACTATAAAAAAAATAGGTCTTTTAGGAAAACAGTTTCAGAAATATGTTGCAAAAAGTTGGACATATTTTCGTATTTTTTAGTCCTTCTCTAGCTGTTGCAGCATCCTCTGGGGAAGTTGCAGGCTCTGCAGGGAATCTCAGAAAATGTTGTTTTGGGGGATTCTTTTTCTTCATGCTGGAGAAGTCAAAGTTAGGATATAGTTAATTTTGTAGGTGCTTTGGAAAAAATCTTCTAACTGTGCAAAAACCTTGTTGAGTAAGGTTAAGGGCATTTGCCATTATCTTTTAGGAAGAAATTGTTAGAGTTGAGGTTATAGTCCCTTGCCTGGTTTCTCTCTGTATCAGGGTTAATGTTAAGGTTGTATTCACAACAGAAGCTAAAAAAGTTTAATTTCTCCATCTACTGCAGAAAATTGCTCATAATTTTTTGATAGCCTTTTAGTCTTGCTAAGGTCACATCCTCCAGCTAAACTAGGCTTAAACATATTTAGTCATCTATATTTAAGGCTGATAGCAAACAATATTTTAACTTTAACAAGTATTTCTAGTTCAGGATCCACCTCAGGGTTTAAGCCAGGGCTGTGGCTGGTTTCTGGAAGATGTGAGCTGACCTACATTAAGGACTGTCCTGCAGGATGAGTGCCCTTGCCTGAAGGATTCTGAAAATGGGTCCATTTGCTCAGCTTAGTTTAAAGAGACAACTGTTCCGCTATTATTTATTTAGATGTGGACTGCAGAGTTTGGTGAGCTGTGTTTAAAACCAAGGCCACCAGGCTGTATTTAGTGATAGTGCCTTCAATGGCATGTGGACTCTACTTATTCTTGTGGCTGATGAGGACTGTATAAGTAGGCTTTGTCACGGTGATGGTCCATCATTACTTAACTGGGGTTTTGAGATCCCAAGAAAAACAGGATTGACAACACAAAGGCCCACTGACAAATACAAGCTCCAGTCAGTAACAGGTATTGTTCTCTTATATTTGCCATCCTTAGAGAAAAAAAGTACATTATCGCTACAGCATTATTTTATTGAAAGGCTTAATAGACTTTACATTTCAAAAGCTTCCAAGTAGTTTACCAGGTTGCAATTCATCAAGAAATACATTTGATGTTAGTCCAAAAGGCATTTTCATATCTTCGTCTTTCTCTGGGAACATGATTGAGCATAAAGTAAAATATCTGATTGCTAATAGGTTGATAGGATGAAGGGGTTTTTCTGATGGGAAGAGAACGGAAATAATCCTAAAAGTGGCTTTGCCAAGTGTCTGGGGACAGGGCTGCTGCTCGGGCTGTGGTGTTTACGGGCTGTCAATAGCGGCAGGGAAACAGGCAGTCTCCTTCACTTTCCAATTGACTTGCAGGCTGCATCTGTCCACAAGCAGAAAATCAGATTGTACTGGATGGAAAAGGGAGCACAAGGGTTTTGTGAGGAGTCATGATACCAGGAGGTGCACTGAGTCGGCAAGTTTCCCTGACAGCCTCCACTAGGCATTAAAACTGCCATGCCTTGATAGACATCTGAGAGGAACATGGAGTCCCAGAGAGGCTGCCTGTGAATTCAGGCAGCATTACATGAAGATGAGAAATATAAAAAACAGCAGGGATGCTAGAGGTCTATTTCCCTAATCAAACAGATGCAAATGAGGTAAGCAGAAGTGGGACTGTCAACAACACTGCTTTGACTATTGAAAATTAATATATTTAGCATATAGAATTAAGTGTATGTAATTATGCTATTTATTGTAGGATTTTATTAAAAGTGCAATATCTCTTTTTATGCGTTAGATAACTTAGCTGTGGAGGTTAGGGCTTTGGACTGTTGGACTTTCTTGTGACAGCTAACAAGGGTATAATCTGCCTCCTGGCCTTACTGAAATTTGCTGCCTCTGCAACATGAACAGCCAAACAGGTCTCATGCTTGGTCCTTACCCACTGTATCTCTGAGTGTGAATTTTCCTACTGTCTCATCAGCTATTTATAGCAATTAAAGGGCCACCCTGTGGAATAACTGAGTGAGCACCCATTGCAGATGGGTGAAGGTGGCCACTGAGGCAGCAACATCTTGAGGTGCCATGAAGCTGTAACAGAGCGGGATCCCCAGTTTTTGCCCATGTGTAGCAAGGATGGCACCCATTAGATCAGTGACTCAATAGACCAGAGATTGCCCAGAATGGGGTCTTCCCAGTGATATCTGGGAAAGGCAGCAGGACACAATGGCAGTGGCTAAGCTGGTCCTTGTGCCTGAATGGACTAACAGTTGTAGGCGATGTGAACAGACTGACATCTCACCGTGCAGCAGGCTGCTCTGCTACTGGCATTGTAGGACTCCTCTTCAGTGTTTCATTACCTTTTAGCTTAGCTTGTCATTAGTTGCTGGTAGGAGAGTTGCAGTCCACAGTTGTTTCATAGAATCATTAAGGTTGGAAAAGACCTCTGAGATCATCTAGTCCAACCATCAACCCAATACCACCATGCCTACTAAACCNGCACACTGCTGGCTCATGTTCAGCCAGCTGTCGACCAGCACCCCCAGGTCCATTTCTGCCGGGCAGCTTTCCAGCCGCTCTTCCCCAAGCCTGTAGCGTTGCATGGGGTTGTGGTGACCAAAGTGCAGGACCTGGCACTTGGCCTTGTTAAACCTCATACAATTGGCCTCGGCCCATCAATCCAGCCTGTCCAGATCCCTCTGCAGAGCCTTCCTGCCCTCAAGCTGGTTGACACTCCCACCCAATTTGGAGTCATCTGCAAACTTACTGAGGGTGCACTCAATCCCCTCATCCAGATCATTGATAAAGATACTAAACAAGACTGGCCCCAAAAATGAACCCTGGGGAACACCACTTGTGACCAGTTGCCAACTAGATTTAACTCTGTTCACCACAACTCTCTGGCTCGGCCATCCTGCCAGTTTTTTACCCAGCAATGAGCACACCTCCCTAAGCCATGGGCCACCAGCTTCTCTAGGAGAATGCTGTGGAAGACAGTGTCAAAAAATTTTTTATTTCATAAAATAAAATAAATTTTCATAAATATTCATAAAATAGATTTTTATTTCTTTTTTTATTACATAAGATTGCCTTCTGACCTCCAAGTAGCTAATTTCAGCTCTACGTCCATGTCCAAGTCAGAGATACAAAATTCTGCAATGCCTTCGTAGTCTGGTGTGTGTGTTTTACTTTATCGCTAAGGGAACATGTTCCTAAATATGATTTACCTATGACCAAGTAGTTATTTAAGAAATATTAAACAGGCACATTGAAACTGTTAACATATATAATTAGTTTTATATAATACTTTTTAGCTGACATCAACAGTGTTCATATCAAATCCTTTTGAGTGTAAAAGTCAGTAAAGATTTTGGTTACTAATTATTTTAGTTTGGATTTTATGAATAAAATTTTTTTTTTGAGAGTTGGCACACTCATACAAACTGGCACCCCCTGAGCTGCTCATCATATTTCCTAGACACTTTTCTACTGTTTGCCAAGAAGCTGCTGGTGGAGCAGCCATCCTTACTTTCAGCACTGTGGTGTGAGGAGCCACACAGGCAGCAGTGTCAAGGACTGTTTTGCCTACTTCAGCAGGCAGTGCCCGAAGCTGTGCTCCCTTTGCCTTTATGTACAGACTGATGGTGACTTATAGCGATAACTGTTGCATCCACTTCTCCAGCCGGCTGAGGCATCCCAGAGCCAAGACCAGGGATGCTCCTCCAAGAGCAGGCAGCACAGCAACAGAGGTAGCCTGCCATTTTTTTTGCTTTTTGCTTTCTTTTCTCTCAAACTCTGGCCAAAGGAAAGGATATTGTACTACACAGCTCTTTGGTGTATTTGTGTATGCATTGGTGTGGGGAGAAGTGACTTGAGCACCTGCAGTTGTTAGTTAACGTAGTTAATGTACACATTGATGTCAAACAAAATGAAACCGTCATGGTGTTGTGAGTTGTCTGAGTGTTCCTTTGAATTTAATTATTTAAATGACCTGCTATTGTTCCTAAATTAAATATTTAAGCTTGCTAAATGGCTGCCATCCTGGCTTAGTCGTTAACGTATCATGATTGGTACTGACAGAACTGGAGCTGGATGCTAGTACTGGGGGGATCTCAACTCATTACTGTTTTCTTAGTGCTGTCACTACCACTGTGAGGACCAGTTCAGCACCCCAGTACTGATGGGAAAGGCACTTCCATGGAGACTTGTTTGCAGTGTTGTGTCTGGGCAGCCAAGTTTCTGGAGCCAGCTAAAGCCTCTGAGAGCCCAGGTTGTCCTCTTGGACCCACACAGGAGCACCTGATGCACGCAAACATGCACAAAATGGGGTACTAACCCCCTTTTAAAGGCTACAGCTCTTCCCACCCCATGAGTCCAGGACAAATGGCCTAGCTGCCGGTGCCATGGGCACACAGAGAAATGCCCTGAAGCTGTTTTTATGGATTTTTCAATAAACCCACCAGGTGCAGGAGATGGGGCTCTTGAGCACCCATTGCAGACTTTCCCCAGGCCCTTGAGATGAAGCATTAGTCCTACTCATGGTGCCATTTCCTTTCTTGTTGCAGAAAGTAGGGGAAGAGAGTCAAATTAGTTTCACATCCTTTCTTTGTTTTTTATGGAGCTAGGTGTGAATTTTATTCATCTATCTGTTATTCTAATTACAGGTTTCTTTGTGTAGACAGTTGCAAAGTCCTAAGACACTAAGGCTACCCTGTACTCAAGATCCTTAATTGGAAATGAAGAAGTAATAAAATATCAGTTTATCCCCATCACGGTGCTGAACATAATGCCTGGGAATGTCAGATTCATCTTTGTTGCAAGCCTTTTGTTTAGGCATTAATTAGCACAACAAATGTTTGGGTTTTTTTAAAAGGCAGATATTTAAATTCCAGCTATATGTTTTCTTCTTTTGCTTTTTCCATGGACTTTGAAACTTTTGAGGGCATATAGAGAAAGTGTAAAGATTTTTAAAGTTATTTCTTAAGTATAAAGACTAGGGGACAGTTCCATTCTCTTTAATGTAACAGGAGACATTCCAAAGGTCATTTAAATTATTCATAAAGCCTAAATAATTAGTCACTGTAGTTAGTTTGCAAGCAGACAGACAAGGAATATATACTACATAACTAAGGTTAGAATTCCGTTTTAGGTGTTAAATAGCATGAATGCATTAATAAAATGTATCTTTGAAGAGGTCTACCTTGTGCTTTTAATAGCACAGACGTCACATTATTTTTTCTCAAATCTAATATCAAGCACTGATTCCATCCAAGCAGAATTTAATAGTTTTGGCAACCTTAAAATTTTTAAGCCTTTTCATTTGCTGGTTATGCCATGGTGAGGGTCTGAAGGAGAACATGAGACTGGCGAGGCTGCATTAGCTCAACATGCCCTGTATCATACCTCCAGTAGAGATGTGGGTATGAGCTCAGGAACAAGGCAAGTGCAGATTGATAGTCCCAGAGTACTCTGCCACCCATCAAGAATTTATATGGCAGCTGATTTCTGAGCTTTCTTTTAATTTCCTTGTCCTCACTGGATTTATTTTTTTTTTCCTCCTTGTCTATGTTTGCTTTTGATTCTCTGCAGCCATTTAACATCCTAAAGCAAAGCTTTTTCTCAGTGTAAATTCATACCAAGAGAAGAAAAACTTCCTTTTGTTTGTTTTCAAACTAGCAGCCATCTGCTTATTTCCGTCAATTGTTCCTAATCATTGTATTAGAGATAACTATGACTATTCCTGACACACCCCCTCGCCTGTTGCCCAGATTTTATCATCCTCTACAAAGCCTTACTTAGCCAAGTTACACTTTGGAGTAGTCTTGTTTAATTAGGCCTTCCAGGAGAAGCCTGTTGATATCCAATCTTCTTTAGTACCACCTTGAGTTTCTCTACACCCTTTTATGAGATGGAGAAGAGGGAGGAAGGCAACACCACAAGTAGTAATCATAATGTAGGCAAAACAGGGATTTATATAATGCCTAATGATGGCCTTTCTTTGTGCTCTGTTTCTGCCCTAAGATTCTTAATATCATCTTTCCTTTCTTGGTTGTTTTTTTTTTTTTTTTTGACTGTTAACACTGTGCTGATACTGCCTTAATGCTAGCTTGTAGGTATGGCATTTCTTGGTGGTTAGAGATGGTACAGAAACAATTATCTCATATGAAGAGCTGCAGAGGGGTGGGAATTTCATGTTCATTTCAGTCACTGAATTTCCTCTGCTATTTTTTATCTATTAAAAATAATTTTCTTTTAATCTTGTAAGAGTCACTAAGTCTCAGTGGTTCTTTCTGTGGGTCCTGTACATGTGCCCCTCTCCTTTAAGAACCACATTTATTATCATGAGCAGATGTCATCCCCTCCCTGTTAAGCCACTTCTCCAGTCATTTATGACAGTGTATGCCTGCACTGGTCCCTGAAACCTTCCTTGTAGCCTTCATCTCTACTGTAAAAACTGACACTCGCGTGTCATACTGAGCCCTGTTCTCCAGGATCTTGCCTGGAAATGGTAAAAATTCAGATTGACATGAAGCCTTGCATTTTCTAGTTTCTATTTCCAGGACAGTGTTAACCTGTGTATTGCACATGGCAGTCAGGTGTGCAGAAGCCCCATCCTTGGGTTCCTGCAATGGGTGACAACCACTGAACAACCTGGTTTGTCATCATTGCTGCCTGGCGCAGAGCAGGGTTTGGAGCAGGGGGGCCTCCGGGGGTCCCTTCCAACTGAGGTGTCCTACAGGTCTGTGACTGCCACCTGGTCCTGGTTCATCTGTTTGTCCCATATAGGCTTGTACTACTAACATGGCTGATAATGTCTTTGTTGTTTCCCTAATCCCTACCCAAAACCTTACGGCCCAGATGAGTGGTTCCAGTGCAGAACTCTCATTAGCATCTTCTCACATCACCAGAGATCAAATACCAATATTTTTTGTTATGGGAAGACAAATATGCACCAAAAAAAGAAATAGTACTGATTGCAAGTATTCTAAATCAAATACCTGTAAGAAATAGCTAGGCAGTATCCTGTTGCCCACTTTTATATGAATAAAATATGACTCCTGTCTTCCTGTGCAATATGCTTGGTAATGCAAGAAGGGCTGGAGCTCAAACATGTTTTCACATTTAAAGACTGTAAGGGACTTTTCTCTGGGGGTGAAAAAGAAATTAGGCACTTGAGAGCACAGCAGACTGGAAACCATGCAGAGACATAGCTCAGAAGTGACCAGTTTTGAAATGAGAAAATTCCTTATTTTCATGAAGCTGAACTGTATTTATTACAGCTCTAAGAAATACAGACACATATGTGACAAATGTATGTCTCTGTAGTTTTGGACAGGGAAAGTGATACGGTCTTCTGTTGTTTGTATCAAAGTCCTTAAATCCACAGGACTTAATCAAACCAGAATTGTTCAGAGAACTTTATAATTATGACAAAGTAATGCTTTTTTTTTTTTTTTTAATTACACCTGACATCTGTTGGCATTGTGAGTACTGGGCCTTTGATTTATTTAAAAATCATTTTAAGTGTCACACACTATCAATATGGAAGGGATGATTCCTAGTAAGACACTAGGATTGACCTACTCTGTAATTATAACAATTGTATTTACAGAAGGGAAGCAAGTTCCTCTCATAAGGAGGATATTTTAATCTGTTCTGCTGTTTGTGACAACTCAACTTTTTTTTTCACCTAGTGAGTAGGTTAAAAAGTAAAAAGACAGAATTCTCCCCAGGAGACAGATTCTCCCCAGGCAGAATATATATTTTAAAATGACTGCCATCAATGTGATGTGGTAATAGACCTTCATCCCTAATGCAAGCGCTGGCAGCAACTGAGGCATCCTAGGCATCATTTACTAGAATATATCTGAGCATGACTTTTTGTAGCTTTTTGTAGCAATCTGAGTTCAATTCAAACCATAATCAGCTAATCACTGGCAATTTTCAGATATGAGTCAAGCTAATTTCAAGACAATCAGCCTTAGATAGTTTCATTGAACAGCCCTGGAGATGATGTTTATGTTGATGTCCATTAGTATTCCAACTGACAGTAATGTGCGCTCTGCAAAAAGAAAAACAAAACCAAAAAAAAAAAATTCCCACAAAATACCCCTCTCTAAAATTGAACAACAACGAAAAGTCTGCAGGCCTGACGTGCAGAAAATGGAAGTTTATTTGTACCCACCAGTGTTCCCTAGCAGGTGATCTAAACCTAGGGTTGCTCCGTGTAAGCAGGTGGTGGGTCATTTAGGATACTTACCCTGATTTGAAAGTGTAGCTTAGCTTCTGTTCAGCACTGAATGTCAAAACATTTTCTCTGTGTAAAAATCATGGAATCTAAAAGCGGTGTCAGAATCAAGGCTCTACAGTGTGTTTGTTACTTTCTGCAAGAGCTTTTAGATTCAAACCACATGCAACTTTCCTGCCATGCATCCACTATGGTATGTAAATGAGTAAATAATGGTGCTTGCTTCATTGAATTTTTTTTCCTTTTAAGCTATTAATTGAACTTCTTTTCCCTTCACAGACTATAGACTTAGATATACATAGCACCCCATTTTCAAAGAAATGTCCCCCCCCAACACAGGGATGCCTCTTTGAATAGTGCAGCCAAAGTGAGATGCAAGACTAAAGTGGACAAATTAGCAATATAAGCAGCTTTCCTTTATGAGAACACTATGCCAGTCCGTCATTTATGAGCAGAAATTGGATGGGTAAAGCCTGTCCCTGGCACTGCTGAACACAGAGAAGTGTTTTCTGGCATTTATTGCAGGGGTGGGGGAAATCCTGAGGTCCATTTCTTGAAGCAATGTGGTAAGTGACAAAGTTATTGCAGTATAAACTTCACTAAGAAGTATTTGTTTAATTTTACTGTTCTGGTTAGCAAATACAGTTTTGCAGCTATTGCCATTGCTTCCTTGGCCTTCTGTGTGCCATTAACACAATATTCAAGTGCTGTGGTGTGTCTTGGCCTCTGTCTGGGAGCTACTGAGAGAAACCTCTCAGTGCCTTGGTGCCAGAGACACAGGGGGGTCCGTTCCTCCTGCCTCAGAGGCCGTGGCAGTCTCAGCACCTCTTTGTAGTGGAGGAACAAGCTGGCATTGTAGCTTGGAAAAGCATTTCTTATGCATAAACCCTGGTGGGGAATCCACAGAGAGAGATTGACAGGAGTCAAAGTCTTTTATTAAAGCTACTCTTATTTGATCAAGTTAGAAAACAGCAAACCCCACAAAAATCATGAAATATGCAGATTAAAAAAAAAAAAATCTTTATTTCAAACCAGTCACCACTTAGGCAGACTGAAATGAGCACTAAAAAAAAAAAAAAAATGCAACCCTGGTGTATTGGGCAATCCAATATTCAGTGCCTCATACTAAGCAACACCAGTCAGGAAACACTTAAGCAGATGTCTCCCGTTTGGAGTCTGAATTAACTGTGATCACTGAGGAAGGGGACCTGTAGTCATAAACAATTTTGCTCAATGTACAAGAGCGGTCAGATGGCAACCAGAGCATTAACACAGCTAAGAAAGGAATACAGATTAATAGAAAAAAAAAAGTAGCAGAACGCTATTTTATACGTCAGTACTCCTTCGTCTTGAATAGTGTGTTCTGCTGGATGCATTTTAAAAATATGAATGGCAGAAACAGGTCTTCGGAGAATGGAGATAAAATGATTGGTGTCATAGAAAAACTTTCATAGGGAGAGGACATGAAATGACAGTACCTGTTTACCATGGATGAGATAAATCAGACAGAACAAGCTCCTGTTAGACAAAGTAATTAATGGCATACTTGTGCTCAGAGAGTTATTCTTTAATGAGATTTTTAAAAACAAAGCATGATTTAGTTATGGTAGGTGACAGCAATTGTAAAGCTTACACTAACTATACATTGTATAGCATACGTTATATTCATGTTACATGTTTCCTGTTATGTGTTACATGTCACATGTTACACATGTTCTGTTCTATAAGTTATGTGTTATGTATGTTGTTATACATTTTATATGTTGTTGTATGACATTGCATTTTATATTCTAATGTATTATACTATACCATACATTACATTACACTATATTTACATTATAATGCATTCTATTATGTATATATACATTATGTGTAATATATACAATATATTATATACACATACAACATATAATGTTATATGTATGTGTATCTATATTTAAATGATTAAAAATATAGTCAAACACAGATGTAATATGTTAACCACAAATATTTTTTGGCCACATATAGTCAAAGGTAACAAAGACTTACAAGGAAATAAAAGAAAGGAAGTTTAGGTAGATAAGAAAATACCTAGGTATATTAGATATAATTATGTAATCTCTGTATAACTTTAAATCATATGAGTAAATATAATTTATAGACTACAGATGTTGAACTGTATGTCTAAAATACATATATATATAAAATAAACATATAAAAACAAATAGAGCAAGTTATTATTCTTAGGTATTTATAAAATATACACACACTTAAAAATAAGAAGATGTATACAGAAGAAGAGATGCTCTGTGGGTTTACTCATTGATCATTATCTTGGATAAAAAGTAATTTCGTCCACACACAGATCATTCCATAATTGCCCACCATGAGGTACATTGTCAGAATAACAAAGAATAAGTAGCAGCAGGGAAAAAAAAAATGTGGATGAGCGGACACAGATTTTTCCCTGTGTCAAGCTCATATATAATTTAAATGGTCTCACGCTGCAAATATCTTAAAGCAGGTACAAAAGAAAGCTTCAAATAAGAGCTTCTTTTAGGAAGCTCCTAACACAGCCAACCACAAAAACCAAGATATGTCCAATCCTAATTGTTTTGAATGCCATTTCTTTGCTGTTGTATCAACAGCTGCAGTAGCCAGAAAGGCAGACTGGGATGCTGCCTGCCTGAGGATGTGGCGGTATTAAGAACAGGCTTAATCTGCGTTTGAGAAGAAACCCCTGCTACCTGACCAGGCGCTCAGCTCAACAGTGAGTAGGGGCTGATCCCAAAAGGCACCTTGTGCCGTTTCTGCTCACTGATGGGAAGAGTGTGAAGGTGGTGCCAGTGTGAGTAGCCCAGAGAGCGCTTTAAAATCCCTTTCCATGCAGATTTTGCATGGTAAAAGCCATCTGCATAAATATTCATGGAAAGCAAATACAAAAGGTATTTGTGCAAAATGAATAAATTTTAAGAGGGTTGTAAAATATTCATAGGAAATATTTCTAGCATGAACTTAGAATAGGGGCCCAAGTCTGGAAGTTACTGACACATTTCTCCAGCTTTAAGCACCTGCTTGCAGTCAGATAGCAGATCCTCAAATTCCTGAGACAGGCCTAGGTCTTCAGCAGCTCAGGTACATGAGTAGGACTGAAAACTTGGGTCAGCAGGGCTGAGCTGAAACGTGGAAGCGGGCTTGTTATTTTCATGTCTGTGTAGCTGATATGTTGACGTGATGTCAGCCTTGCTTTGCAGGGTCACACAACGCCAGCTCCGGAGAAATGCTGGTCCCATTGCCCACCATAAGGGAGTTGTAGCCGCAGCGACGCAGACCCTGACGCCTCTTCTCTTGGCGCGCCAGTGTGGAGGCTCACTGGCCTGCCAGGTGGCTGTCACTGACTGAAGCCTTGGATGTGCAGCTATATCTGACAGCAGTCGTCACCTCACCCCAGCCGAGGCAGAAGAGTACCCTACAGGAGGGTAGGTAAGCACAGAGACGAATCCTTCTGCGTTTCATCCAGGGTTTTCTCCCCGAGTTTAATGACATCCACCTAACTTAAAATTTCAAATATGCTTTCTATTGTTCTTGTTTTTTTGCTTTGGTTTGCATTTAATGCCAAGTTATGTTGTTAAATAGTTTGCATCTGCTTTCAGCAATCTCTAGAATTTTGCAGGGGTCAGATGAGACAGGACTAACAGAAGGTAGATCCTTTGAGGGTTGCTGCATGCACAAACTGACTCAGGCAGTCCCCTGACCTGAAAATTGTCAGATGAGGGGAGACTATTAAGAACAAGTACCCATATGCTTGTCCTATACTTTGCAATATGCNGATAAGCAAGAGGCATAAAACTGGGAAATGAAAGAAAAGCAAAGGCCAGTGCTGCCAGTCACAGCGCAGCTGTTCCCATACTGCAGGGAGGGATGGGGATGGAGTGCCCCAGCCTTTCCCCATGCTCAGCTGGCTTTCCAGGGGACAGCTCCAGATGGGAGCCCAGGCTCATGGCCACGCATTGGCTGTGTGGCTTATATGTGGATGAGGACCTGAGTGCAGTTAGACCTGCACCATCACCTGCGGTGGCAATCTGAGACCCAAAGCCTCCTAGTCCTCTGTAGTAATTAACAGTATCACAAAGCATCCTGGTGATACATCCTCCTGAAAGACACAGGCTTGCAATAGTCTTAATGTTCATTAATTTATTCATGTGCCAAATGGCCACCCAAACACCTGGGTCGATACCAGGAAAAGCAGGAAACTTTTGTTGTCTCCAGGCTAAAGCCTCAACTTGGAGCGCTCCCAGGGTGACTGGGAAAGGGGGTACCCAGAGACACAGTTGTCTCATATGCGCTCTTATTAGCACCCACTCGTCTACTGCCATATGGCACCTTATGTTGAGATGGGCTGTAAACAAAATTGCAGGAGCCTGAATAACATTTAAGAAAAAAGCAGCATAGGCCCAGCTGTTTCTCAGTACAACTTAGAGTTGTAATTATTCTTTTTTCTCATCATTATCACTGAATCTGCTCAGCTGCCCTTACAGTGAGTTTCATCTCTGTCTAATTTTTTTCAAAGTTAGAAGCAAAAGTTCGTTTGACAATAATCAAGGGATCACATGCTATTTGCACTGGGTTAGTTGAGTGCTGCTATGGGTTGCAGCTCAGCTGGGCTTCTATTGTAATAAAGAGATTGAATTTCCAGTAAAACTGGCACTGTTGCAGAGCCCATGGTGACGTGCAGCATCTGTGGGAAGTCACTCTTTCCTGGCAAGGAAAAATTAAGTGAAAAGCAATTTCCAATTAAGAATTTCTTCTCTCCGACTCATTTGGATGAATTCTGGAGCAAGGCTTCAAGTTTCTTTGTCCCTGACACTCACAAATACATGGCTGCACAAGCACAATGCGTACTGGAGTAATAGTTCAGTAGATGGAGAGATGAGGCGGTAAAAGTAGTAGTGGTTACAAACATTATTCAAATCACTTTTCAAAGAGATTTTTTTTCTTTTTTCTTTTGGAGAAGACTTGCCTTGTGCAGCAGGACATGTAGATACCACTTCTAGACAAAAATTAATCAGCATCAATATTGGTTTAGCACTGGCAAATCACCAACTCCTGCATATACCATCAGCCACTTCTACTGATACCTGTCATGCACACAGTCAAAACACCATTTTCCTTCCTCTTTTCAGTAACTTCCCATTCATAGCATTAGCTGATCACAATAAAGGACAAAACCACAATCACTGTAACTATGTGTTATACCTGCATTTAACCCAACAGAAGAGAGTCCAGAAGAAAGTAAAAGAAAACCTTGCTATAGGATAGGAAATGCCTTTAAAAAAAAAAAAAAAGAAAAGACTCTTAAACTCTGTGTGAAGTTAATTGGCTGCAATAAGGTGGGTTTTTTTCGTCCTTTTTTTTCTTCCCCCCCCTCCCCCCGCCATTCCTGGAAGCATGCTCTTTACTTTTTCCTGCAAGTCACCTAAATCTTGTCCCTTGCCTGTGATAGCTATGTATGTAGTATATGTGTCAATCATCTACTCTGAGATACATTTAGTTGCAAGTAATTATGTTTGGCTGGATGAAATTGTACAGTTAATTTTAATTATGACCGGATGTGTTTCAATATAGCCTTTCCACCTTTAACTTGCCCAATATACTTGCTCACATTTTTACTTTATCTCATTAATTGACTCAGTAAGTAACTACGGACAACTATCTGTAATGTAACCATAATGAGGGAAATACTAACTAAGCTAAAAGACTACAGGCTAGGCCATGGCTTTGCCTAACAATTTCAGAAGCTTGAAAGCCCAGCTTTTGAAAGGGCTGGCTTATGAGCCTGAGTTACTCCAGTGGTTTAGCTGTTACCTCCCAGCCAGCACAACAGTCACAGCTTCATTGAAATGAGTAGGTGGTTTTGTTTGTGTCGTCTACATTTATGAGTCAGATGAAGCTGGGGACAAGAAATGAGAGCTGAATACATTGCACATCCCCATTCTCTTGGGTGAAGATAACTCAGAGGAAGAGCTTTGCCTCACAGGTTGACTTTTGGTTCTCAGTACAGTCCCAAGGAGACTTGTCTATGGTGCAGTCTGTGTACCACTGCTGGTCTTAGGGCCTTTGTTTTCCTTTTTCAGAAAAGCCCCTAGGATACTAGGAGCCGGTTGATCCTTTGAAGAAGAGAGGCGCCAGGCTGCTGGACCTTTTCTCTGTCAATGCAAATAAGTATGTTCTTGCCTTTTTCTATGTCTTACAACCATGTCTGTTCTAAACTTGCATTTCCTCTAGTAATGACATAGCCCATTGGGAAAAAAAGGCAAAACTTTTACTGTTTACACTGGAGTCTCTGCTGAGTGGATTGAAGGTATGACAAAACACCTTACCCAAGGGCTTATTGCCATGATTTATTTAATATGGCTACATAAAAAATTGATGTTCCAACACAAAATTCTAGGTAGAAGAGATCATTTATAAGGCACAAGTTTTGTTTATTAAAAAAATAATAAAACTGAGGCAACAAAGCTTCATAATTCAGAGTATACTGATGGCCAGTCTGCTCTCCACCACTGATACTGTGTCATCTCTTCATTTTGTGTGCCAAAGAGATTATCACTGGATAGGATTACTAATGTAAAACAATATTGGACAGGTTTTTCATTTCCATATCAGCCAGGATGTAAAAACAAAAAGGAGTCATGAAGCTTCCCTTTCTTAGAGAAGACTTTAAATTATGAAGGTAACACTTTTTTTTTTTTTTAAGTGTGTTGACCCAGAAGGCCAGGGAGAACAAGGTTTAAACTGAAGAGGTGGAAGAAGGGTGGGAGGAGAGGTGTGGAATGATGGTGTCAATTAAACCCTCGGTTAGGGAATGAAAAATTACATCACCTGCGTATTTCTGACACCCACACTGTTACAAAGGGCTGAGAAATACAGCAAATTCAAACTTGGTGAAGTGAGAAAGTTAAGCATAGATTTACAGGGACAGCTTTGTCAAATGTGTTATTTTAGAAGGGAAAAAAAGACAAAAATAAAACGTTTTGGCTGTGTTGTATGTTTGATGCTCATCCAAAGTGATTTTGCCTGGCTCCTGAAATAGTAAGCTGCTTTCCTTAGAGGTGATCATTCTTCCCACCATTTTCTTTCCCTCCCACAGTATCAAGCTCTTAAAAAAAAAAAAAAAAAAAGAAAACAGGAAACCAAAAAAAAAGAAAAAAATAGAAAAAAGCTTTGAATGAGTGAGTATCTTGCCTTTGAGAGACTTTTATAAATGGAAGGATTTAGCAGTACACAGAGAAATTAAGGACTTGGACAGGAAGGCAGAGTGGCCTTTATTTTATTTCATATGTGCCATATCATATAAACTGTCACATGATCTCAGGCTTGTGTTGTGGTTGTATTTCTCACTAAAAGGCAATGATCTTTCTTGAGGGAGTGAGGATAAATCTCCCTTGGAAACACCCCATTATCCTCCAAGTGAAGTTGGCCAATGGATTTTAGCAAGCAATTACTCAGCCAACAAGCCAGGATTTCATGGCTTGCCTTTGGATCCACTGGCCACTCAAGCCATTCTCAAAACAGGATGGGGAACTAGAATTTTTTTTTTTCTTTTTTTTTTCTTGGGTCCTAATCAACAGAAGCACTTAGGATCCTGTGTGAGCAAATGTGCCTAGGCCTTTAATACGGGGTTTAGCAGCATTTGGCTGTTACTGAGTGAGTCTACACAGACAGACTATCAGGGACAGGAGGTGGGCACAGAGTAGCAGCTCTATGCTAAACCTTTATATATAAGGTAAATGTAACCTTAGAAACTCATGAACTAGGCTGGCAATGATGAACAGCAAGATGCCTGGGTGGATGCCTGGATGGCCAGACCTTTTCCCACTTGTCCAGTCACTGCCAGTGAGGAACAGCAGAGAGCAGGGAGAGCCCAATGCAGCCACACTAGCATTTGAAAAATCCCAGTCCTCAATTTTTAAGAGAGAAGGAAAGAAGCTAATAATAATAATTACAGATAAAATGTAGTTTGTTCCAGTTGCATTGGTTTCCAAAGTTAGAATAGGTTCTTTCTACTGCAGTAAAATCCCACTACAATAATAACAATAAAAAAAAAATTCCCCAGGCTGCTGCTCTGTCTTTTTCCAAAGTGAATTTAATGATTTGGAAAGGGAGCGACTCGGAGCAGAGCCACAAGTCAAGCACGGGGCGGGCAGCTGCCCTGCGCCCCTCCCCACGCTCCCTCGCCCAGGCATCCCGCATCCACCCCGGCTGTCCAACGGCACCCCCGGACCCGCAAGGGTGGCTGCTCGCCCCACGCGGCTCCCACAGCCCTGCCCGATGCCCACCCCACCTGGCTGGCTTTGCCCCAGCCTGGACAGGGCGCGCTGCTGCCCACTGCCCCACCGTCCCCACCCCGCTCAAGCACACAGCCCGTTTACAGCCCTGTATCCATGATGATAGCTGAAGGAAAGCAATTTGCCCCTCGGGAGGCGAGTCGTCTGGGCTGCTTTGCACAGTAACTTCGCCGAGCGGCTCCGGACGCGCAAGGTTACCGCCCTAGCTTAATATGCAACCCAGCACTGTGTATTTTCATACTTAATATGCAGATCTAATTGCTTGCCTGCATTTTGATTACCTTCTCTTCCTGGAATTTGCTCTTGTGTGGCTAATCCTAGTGAACTTCAAAGCATGAACTTGGTGGCTTTTAGTTTTGTATTTCTGCAGTTTTTGTCCGAGACCAATGCCAACACTCTTTGTGAGGTGCAAGACTAATTTTATACTAGTTTAGAAAAAGAATAAACTCCCTTAGCATTCAGTTGTCCTCTGTTTTAACCTCAAGACCTTTACTGTTGCTGAACTGGAAGGTCATACATTTGGTCTGGCCACAATTAACACTGCCACATTTAGCCTTCTGCTAGCAGCGTCCGCAGTCCTGCCTACCTAATACTAGCTTCAAGGATGGCTCATAGGTAATTACTTTTAAGAGAAAGGCTATTCTTCAGTTCTGGGTGTAAATGTGAAGAGAGTTGACTAACTACTTCCCTGTCTCAAACTGCTAAACCCAACCCACACAAATGCATTTTCCTCTAAGTGCCCACACTTTCCTCCCTCTCCTCCACTTTTCTCTTCTTTCCCAATTATCCACCTCCCCAGCAATAATATGCAATAAATTTGTTTGCTTTTTTCGGCATGGTGAATGTCTACTTTAAATGCCACCTTGTTTAAAGATTAAAAAAAAGGAAAAGAAAAATAGCCACAGAACAAACTAATCTCCCTTTCCAAATATAAAATAAAAGCTGTCTTATTTTTAGGCTTCACAGCAGCTCATGTGTCATTTTCATCATTTCTTTCTCTCTCGATGACAGAGAGGCAGTGAGAGGAGGCGAGAAAAAACTTTTTTTGTTCCCCCTAGAAAATACATATTCAGAGCTTTCCCTAACCTGATTTCTTTCTAGATTAAATCATCCATAGACAAAGCTAAAATGGCGCTTCAATAACCCAATACTTTCATCAGCTTTCAGTAAAATGTATCTTGGTGATTAGACTAATACAATGGCATCAGCAACGTGATACACGGAGACTGTAATTTTTAATGTAGTAAAGCATTAGATTTGCAGCACACAGCAGCAAACTAAGGGAAGCCGGGCTTCCAGAGATGGTTGAGAGCAGGCTGTGAAGTAGGGCAATTAAGCTAGAAATGATCCAGCCTTTTACTCTGACAGGGAAGGGGAAGAAGTAGTGCAAGAATCAATTTTGGGCAGTACTGGGCCCATTCAGTATTTTGCATAAGTCACACAGGGCCTGATTCCAGCTCACTTGGATCAACAGAAAATGTTCCAGTGGCTCCAGGGACGGGAGACCCAGCCATTAACTCTTTCATTTTCTTGGACCCTTCATGAATAAAAGGATTCCCGAGCGCCACCCCCACCCCCCCCTTTTTTTTCTCACTATCCTCCAGCAGGCAGATGCCAACAGAAGATGAGCTTTGAGCTTCTGCTCTCAAAACTTAATTTTCCTAAAATGACAAATAATAACTTTACAGCACTGCAGCATTTATGGCAGGTATCACCACAGTGAATGCAAGCGGTAATTCGTTTTGATTTCTGTATATTTCTTTATATGAGGTTTTGTTAGCCAATGTATTATGATAGTGGAAACATCTAATTGGGTTGAAAAATTAAAAACAAAGCATTCTGTGTCTTAAATATTTGACTTTCAGCTTAAACTGCCTGAAAGAAAAAAAAAAAAACAAACTTGGCTCATACTACCATGACTGCTTTGTATCAAAAAGCCCTTTCAGTGTATAAATATAATCTGCTGAATTTCTCTAAAGATATCACTAACCCAGGAGAAGAAAGTGTGAAGATGTCCAATAAATGCTCTTGAAATTCATTCTTCTATCCTCTCAGCTGCAGCAAAGAGAGTTATTCAGGGAATCTGCTAGCTGTTGTACGTTATAGTGATGTTATTTGTCTTTTGGGACCTTTGGTTGTTGATTAGAAGTTCCAAGTGCAACAGGTGAGCACAGATGTACACGGCACAGCTGCGCTGTGCCAGTGGGTTTGTTATTGCACCCCCGTACGCCAGCTCGAGATCTGGCACCATGCACTGTAGTAAAGCAGTGATGCTGCTATAACCTGAGTGCCGTGTAGAACTCTGCCCTCTTAGCCCTAGCATCCAACCTATTTGCTTACCCTGGTAGTTAAGTTAGCTATTGGGTCTCTAAACCATACTCTCATCTCCTCCTTCTGCCTTAGTCTTAATCCTGGAGCACCCAGCCCGATCTGTCCCTTCTTGCTTGAACCTTTGTCCCAGTTTACCGTCAGCCCTACACGGGACTGGTCCCTCTGCGCTGGACGTACACCACTTTCCTTTGTAAGCCTGCCCTTAAAAATAAAAAATTTCCTGTTTCTGTCGAAGACTGATAATGTGTCTAGTTGAGGAGCTGGAATAAATTCTTACCTTTTCAGCACGCGGCTATCAATTAGTGCTGGTGTTTAATCCGAATGTTTGAAAGTCTGATAGATCTTTTAATACTGAAAAAATCAGGCATCTAAATTCTGGATACTCTAAAATTCAATTTCAATTCTATTTGACCAGCCTGGATTTCTGTTTAAAATTATCACGTATATGTTTCTGCTAAACCGTGTTTCTTTATCCTGATGTTACCAAGTTTGGTGGAGATTTGTTCAATGGATAGTCTGGATAAAATAGGGAATGCAATCCTGCTTCCAGTTCTGCTGCAGACTGTGCTCACGACTAATGCAAGATCCAAACAAGCTGAGGAAAATGTCACGCCATTTAAAAAAAAAACAAAAACAAAAAACAACATCTTCTGAGTCAAAAAGACAGAAGAGAGATTCAAAAGCGAGAAGTCCTAACCGGTCTTTTACAGGACTCCAGTACCGGATACTTAGAAGCCACAATTTTCATTCAAGAACTGCAGATTAACCTCCCAGCTTGTCAGCTCTTTTAAGAGTTTTACTCTACCCTGATCATCACCCAGAGCTGGCTGAGGCTCAGCCTTCAGTACAGGGCAGCGCAGAGGCTATGTTTAGCTGCTTTTAAGTCACATAAATGACATTAAAACAGGAGTGGTACAGACATGCACGATAGAAAAAGAGTGCAGATGCCTTCCTTTCACCCTCCTGGTCCTGATTTCCTATAGCGGCTTGGTAGGCTCCTACATGTTTTATGAGTAATAAATTTTGAGTCTCCCCATCGTACTGAGCTGGTAGTGAAGTAGCACTGTGACTTTGCCGTATTCCTCCAAATTCCCTTCCCTTTCTCCACCCCTATACATTGAAAGTACGTCCATGCTACCCTGCTTATGCTAACTGTAATAAACCCTACCCCAGGTAGGCTGCACAAAGATTTAAGGGGATATAATATATTTTTTGCATAGTTACGTAGTGTGAATCTGAATTTAGGCCCTAACAAAAATACTTAGAGGGATCAGTGAAGACCATCCTCAGATGAATTCATCCAATCATGTTATTTCTTTTATTCAAGAAAACATATCTGTGAATAGTTACCCATGCTATGCAAAACGCTGAGTCTTTTCTCTCTTTTGCATTTACACATTCATGGACCCCCTAGAAGTCTTTTCTTCATATTGTGAAGGAAGTCATTTTCTTTCATTTGAGAAAAAGAAAATCGGTGGCTGGATAGATAATGAGAACTAAATAATGTGCCCGATAATAATAGTAACCTGTCCCTTTAGGAGACTTCAGGTACAATGTAACATTGTCTCTCGGTTGTTTTTTCCTTTAATATTCACTATTTGCCTATTGTTTTATGAAAGTCTCATCACAATTAGAAATTCCAGTTCTCAGTCATTAGCACTTAAAGCACACCATAATGTTAATGGCAACAGGGCAGAGCAAACAGACATCCTGCTTGTAGAATTATAACACTTTCTGTGTGCATTATCATTCTTCTCATTCTGGTGAATATTTCAATATCCAATATAGTTTGCATTAAAAAAGAACAACCCAAAAACAAAAACAAAAGGACCAAAAAAAGCACTGCACTGACAATTATACATAGTATAAATCTTGTACATTGTATCGTGTTAAAAAAAAGAAGTTACATTCACCTTATTAGAGAAAACACTATGTTTCTGAAAGGCTAGAATAAAGACTTAAAATAATATCTTCAAAAATATTACATTAAAAGTGAGAAATGCTGAGAGTGAACAAATTACTTTGTAAATTCCTATATTTATGCAGCCATGCGTGATCATATTCACTCCCTCATCACAGACTGGATGTGTTCCTCTGTTGTGCACTGTTCTGGACATAATGCCATAGAAACTGATAAAGATAAATGGTGATAAAGAAGCAGAAGCAAAGATGGAAAAGCTATGAAGGATGAGGTTTTTAAATCCAAACTAGGGGCCTGACTTTTAAAGATAACTATACCCAATATAGATCAATAAAAGAGTAAATTAGATTTGATTCAGGTCCTGAAATGGATCTATGGGTCTTTGGTCTTATTTGGCTAACTCCTGTGTCAGTCTGAAGAAGCTGGAACAGTTTTGTTTGTGTGAATGAGAAGCTCTGAGTCAAACCAAGGGCATCAATTGCACATATTGTGTTTCTGTAGCCAATACTGGTACAAGGGGAAAAAAACTGCACACTGGATCCGCTGGAAAAGCAGAAACCCAGAAGAACCACAGGGTATGTGGGACCAAGACTGTCCACTAAAAATGTTGATGTGTGGAACGAACTCTACAAGAACAAGATCTCTGCAAGCCAACAACCAGGGCTGTGCCAGAACTAACCTCCCCCCCCCCCCCAAAAA
>VZTL01039492.1:56357-75266 GCA_013400535.1 Scopus umbretta
AAAAAAAAAAAAAAAAAAAAAAAAAGTGGATTTCCATCCCTATTCCTAATGCTGCAAAAATATTAGCATTGCACACATCACATCACTGACAGTCATAAGGAGAGCAATCGCTGGTGACCCTTTAGGGGTAACTGTGTCTCTATCTATGGGGTAAAGCAAAACCTTACAGAACTGCTAACTCAAGATCTGACTCATCTACAACTGCTTTCTTCTGGCAGTGCTCCTCAGCCATCAGGTCTCTCTATCTCCCCCTTGCCCCAGCCCTGAGGCCAGCTGGCCCAGGCACAGGACGGGTGAGGTGGCTCCCGTGTTGTTTCAGAGCAAGCACATTCATCAGTGAGGAGGGATGCTGCATGGGCTCAATTGCACAGGACGGGCAGGCTTCTGGAAGGAGCCCACTGTGGAGTATCCTCCATCTAAATAGTGGACTTGTAAGAGAAGTGAGGGTCTGCATCAGCAACTCGGCTGTTGGTCCACTGAAGTTAGTGGAAGACTTTTAACTGGCTCTAGGAAGCTCAGAATTTCACATTACTATTGGGATAAAGGTAAGAAGTATGTAGATTACAGGAATACGACATAGTTACTCACTAAAGTCTACTGGTCCCTTGACACTCCAACTATTTGGAGACATTTAATATGAGCTGCATCCAGTCTATCTGAAACACACAAAGCTTAGAGGCACAACTCCCTCTTTAGGCAACTTGTTTGGCTTTGGGTTTGCTTTTTTAATATTGTATATGCTTTAATGTAATTTTTTAATATCAGCCAGTGTGATTGTCTAACTTCTTAAAAGAGCTTTTGAATACAGCAGAGGAAGACTTCACAGAAGCAGCTTTCAAAAAGTGGTTTAAAAATCTTTATCTATCTCACTGGCCCTGGCATCCTCCCACCACAAACCTTTCCAAATACAAATATGTGCATTTTTACAATGTCTCAGAAGAGGCATGTCAGCCTTGAGGGCTGTTTCCTCACCATGTTGAGGAGGCTGTACAGCAGATGTAGGAAACTAAATCAAGCCAGTTGATCCCTGTACAGTGTCATGACTGCAAAATCCTCCACGAAGAGCAATGTGGAAAGCGGTTGTATTTGTGCATTCATCATGCATGCTATGACAAATAACAGTTTTATGGTTAAATGCACTTGAATGGAAGGTTAAGGTTCATCTCCCTCCTCTGCCCTAGACTTCATATATCACCTCAGGTAAAACTAAGAGCCAAATAATATCTTAAACAACAGATTTACTTTTCCTTGCCTTCTATTTCTAACTGGGGTGTAATAGCAATTCTTCCCAAACTTGTCTCTTTAGATTAGGCACGTATGCCTGGAGGTTTGCTCGGGGCTTGGAGCAATGGGAAGCCTGAAGTCAGGCAGGGACCCTGAAAGCTATAGCAAAACCAAAAAACAACAGTACCTAGAGCAGGCAATAAATGACCTCAGTCCTAGCTCCAGCAAAAGCCAGTTACACACCCCTTTCTGATGCTGTGTCCTTCCCCTGAGTCAGCTCTTGTTTGCTGAGAGCTCCTACAACGAGTCAAGCCCTTATGCTTTTCCACAGTTGCATCAGGAGCCCTGAGATTTAAGCAAGCCACTGGCAGTTCCTGTGGCATTAGACAGATAACAGACAGATTTTATTCTCTTGTTTAAATACGTGAGTTTCAAAATACTCACAAATCTGTGAGGAGTAAAGTATGCATATTCCAAGTATAAAACTAGGAACTTGTAATAGCCAAAAAGTTTATTAACATCAAATTAACTGAAACAGGAAAATAAGCAAACCAAAATGCTTACATCAGTCTTGAAATAAACCCAAAGGCAAGATTCTGAACTTGTATGAAAAAATCAGAAGGCAGTGAAATGATGGGGAATGTTGCCACTTAACACCTTAGCACCTTAAGAACAGTTTTGTGTCTCCTTCCTATCTCCTTTACATTTTATGAACCAATCTATTTCTCAGTTTTAGAGGTCCATCAGTTCCTTATTTGCCCTTGTTTCTACACCTTGTAATTTTATTTGCAAGGGTTCAACAGAATATAAATCTCTAGAGTCCAGATAAGCTAGTTACAGAGTTAACATAGAATCATCAAGGTTGGAAAAGACCTCTGGGATCATCCAGTCCAAACGCCAACCCAACAACACCATGCCTACTAAGCCATGTCTCGAAGTGCCACACCTACACGTTTTTTTTAATACCTCCAGGGACGGGGACTCCACCACCTCCCTGGGTAGTTTGTTACAATGCCTCACCACTCTTTCAGGAAAGAAATTTTTCCTAATAGCCAATCTAAACCTCCCCTGGAACAACTTGAGGCCATTACCTCTCGTCCTATCTCTAGTCACTTGAGCAAAGAGACCAACACCCTCCTCACTACCCCCTCCTTTCAGGAAGTTGTAGAGAGCGATAAGGTCTCCCCTGAGCCTTGTCTTCTCCAAACTAAGCCACCCCAGTTCCCTCAGCCACTCCTCATAGGACTTGTTCTCCAGGCCCTTCACCAGTTTTGCTGCCCTTCTCTGGACACACTCCAGCACCAAAATATCCTTCTTGTAGTGAGGGACCCAAAACCGGACACATAACATATACTTCCAAGTAACTTAACTTCACAAGTAACATATACTTCCCCCTTTCATTTGCCATATATATCTGTCTCAACAGAAACAGCAAAATATAGGTAACACCAAGTGGAAATATAACCCCAAAGTCAAATAGATTTTTGGTAAGATGGCACAGCCTCTTGGTCATGGAGGAAATGGAGGAAAAGTGCAAAGAAAACTGGAAACTCAGTTTAGGACCACCATGCAGACTTAGAGAGTGAAAGCAGCTGTTTGGCAATTGGGGCAACAAGGAGATAAACTCAGTGAAAGACAGACAACATCAGACTGCATTGTCAGATGGGAATATGGATTCCCATATAGCCAGCTGCCCAGAGTCATACAGGCTGAGAACAAACCTTTAGGAAAGTGCACGGAAAGGATGATCTCAGCAGGTCTTGCCACTGCTGGGCAGCCTGGGAGAGGTCTCTGCCTTGGCAGTCAGGCACAAAAGCCCAGCAGGCGAAGGCGCGGGCTCAGCCATCGCACTCTCACATCTCCAGAATGAATCAGCAAAGGATGGAGACAAAAGGTGACCTCAGTGAGTATGTGTAGCCTACCCTGAGTGCCAGGGTTTTCCCAACTGAACTGGCAAAGTACATTTAGATTTATTTTCGACTTATATCTGCTGTAAGGAAAAACAAGTATTTTGTACCCCCCACCAGAAAAGGAAGACCTGTGTAGGTTAAATGTAAGAAGAATGGCTGAGAACAGTAACATTTCTCAGAGCTACTCTTTTCTCTACAGATAAAATCATTTCTGAATTTAAGTGTGTGGGTTTTTTCCAGAACAGTGAAAGATAAGACAGATGCTGGATAATGATTACGCTGAGACTAGGCTCCAATAACATGATTGTGGGAATGATGGAAGCTATATAATGCAGAGATGTTGCACGTGATTTATAGGTTGTGAAAAGAGAAGGGGTTTTGCAGACTTTTGTACCTTTAGCCCTGTGTACTAAAAGAAGAGATTTATTTAACAGGCTGGTTGTTATACTTTAAACAGATAGCATTGTACTTTGAAAGTATTGTGCTAGCCTTGTCTACTTAAATATACTGAAACTATGCTTTATTCTTTGTAACTCCCATCCTAGAGGGATATTTTAGAGGCCTTGTGTGTTCATTCTGCATGCACAACTCTCAAGCAGATTTTGCTGCTTTACTGCTAACGGTTAACCAAGGGCCACATTTCTCCACTACTAATAGTAGCTACACTTCGGCATCTTCAACAGGAATCAGCGGGAGACAAAAGTCACATTTGAATGGAAAACATAGCAGTGTCTTCAACTAACAGTACTTATCACAAAAGCAATAATAGAAGACATATAAGATAGAGATATAATACAGACAAAGGAAAAATATATTTTTGTTAGAAAAGTTTGTAAGAAACGATCTGGGCATTGATAATCCATGTCATAAACAGCTTAGGGGAGGAGAGAGTTCTGAGTCAGTAATTCCCATGTTTTTTTCTCTTCTGAAGTCCCATAGTAGTGTAGTAAAAAAGTCCTGGGTGGCTCATACGCCTCCTCAGCATGTGCTTGCATTTCACCTTTTGTCACCAACACACACCCCCCTTCTTTTTTTTCTTTATGTCTGTTTTTATTTTCTCCCATGCTTTCATTCCTCTTCATCCATCTCCTCCCTTGTACATTTATTTTCTTGCTGGCAGTTCTTTTGTTCCCTTCCCCAATATATTTATTGTGCCAGGTATTTCCCCCCCGCCCCCGTCCTGTGTCGCTTCAGAGATGCTGGAGATGTAGACAGTCCTGATAAAACTCAGAGCTGAACTGCTTATTGCTAGGAATGGAATGAAAAAAGCTGAAGAGCACAGGAACAGCTGCCTGAAATCTCAGCCTCTCACCCCCTCCATATCAGCTGCTTCTGTAGGAGTGTGCCCAGGAGTGAGGAAGAGAGGAGAGTTCACTATGAGGGGGGAGAAGGATGGGAGAAGCCCATGCTGATGTCCAGACCTAGATCTGAGAGCTTTTCACAGACAGAAATTGTGAACTACCCAGAAGTGGGTTCCTGGTAAGAAGAGGTATTACTTGCCCAGGTTGTGAATTTGGAGCATTTGGAACATTTTTCAGACATATCTCTCTTCAGGCTAATTATTTCACATTTTTCATCCAGAGATGAAGGTCACTTGATGCATTGAGCTATCATCCAGGGATTTGGGGTCTTGGAGTGACAATTTCTCCATTATGAATATCAGCTGTGATTCTTCCCAATTATACTGAAAAATGTTAAGCCCTAAGTGAGCCTTAAAGAAACAAAATGCACCACATCTCTATCATTCAGAGGCTCTGACAGGCGCCAGTTGAATCCAGCCACCATACAGCGCAGCTCCCATGATCCAGGATTAATCAGCTAGAACTCAGCCAGAGAATGAAGCAAGCCCCTAGTAAACCCCTACAAAGCAGAAACTGCCAACCAACCAACTTCTCTTTCAGCTCTTCAGCTCATCAATATTTCTGAAGCTTTAAGAGTTATCCTGCTTTAATAAAAATGCAAAGCCATTAATAGAAATCTCCATATGGAAATTCTTTGTACTGATTCAATTTCCTAATCCAATAGCTTTACTAGAGTCTTGACAAGGCAGGTGTAGCTTGAGCAATCTAAGTCTTGTATTTTTCAGAACAGAAATGATGCAAAGTGTAGAAAAACATTTGTCCATTGAGGCAAATAAAACAGCAGAAAAAAATTCACTTCATATTTCATTGGCCTTTGAGGACTTTGGAGAAGCTATTCCTATTGCCAGAGCCAAGCAGTGCAAATGTGCCTGTATTTATGCAGACAGTTGCTGGTGTCAAAAACCACCAGTGTCCTCAATGTTGACCTCAGACCAACACATACTTGTGTCACTATCCACTGGCTGTTGACAGCTCTATGGTGACATGCTGTTATATCAACGGATGAAGAAAAATATTCAGTGTGTGATTTACTGAGCTGCAGTGAAATGGTTAATTTTTGTGAGTTTGCATATGCGTCATGTGGCAATTTGACTGGAAATTAATAGGATTATTTCTGACTGGCTGAGGTTAATGGCATTACCTGTTTGACTTTTAGAAAATCTCCATAATTTAGTAATATTTATCTAAGTTACCATTAAAGTATAGAAATTGATAGTAAAATTACAGCCAGCTGGGTACAGGATGAAATGAAACAAATTAAACCAAACTCATGCTCTTAGGAAAACACAAATGCCAAATTAAGTATGTTAGGCTAACAGTTTAAATGATCCAATTTAACACTAATAAAGGTACTTTAGACCCAAATCTTGCTTGATTTTATACTGCGTGAGCATACAGAGGAAAACATTGCTGAGAGGTAGGCAGCCTGGGCCCAACAGGGATGCCAAGGTGTATTGGTCTGGCTGAGATGGAGTTAATTTCCCCCACAGCAGCCCTCATAGCGCTGTGCTTTGTACTGGTAGCTAGAAAGGGGTTGATAACGCACCAGTGTTTTGGCTACCGCTGAGCTGAGCCTACACTCCGACTCTGGGGTGATGGCCGTGGGCAGGGGAGCAGCTGCATTGCTGGGCTGTGCGTGCCCCCTGCTAGGTGCATCCAGTGCGTCCTTCCTGTCCCAGAGATTTCACCCGGGGAGGAATAACTCGTTTACACAGCAAACGATTCAACCTGCTATTTTAGTTCTGTGTGTAAGCCATTGTAAGACCTAGCACCCACAGTTGGAGACTCCTTGAGACAAGGATCAAGTCTGTCTGTCTATTTCTCATTGCCTGTTTGGCCACAGAGAAAATAATGTAACTACAGAAAATCAATACAGTTTTAAAGAAAATCTTATTAATAAGAAGATAGTGTTTGATTTTTCCTGGCTATGACTACCTTGATTGCCATTGTCTCATGGCCTGGTAAGTTTTAATATTTCTAATTGGTTTCTGTTATACACAGAGAGCTAGAGGCTATTTTAACTTGCGGGTTGTACCACTGCCTCATGGTTTCATCTCTGTATGAAAGTGATGATTCAGAAAATTCTTTTTCATGCCAAAGGTATTATTTAGAAGTCGATTCCACTTAAAAGTGTTTGCTTATTATTTGTCCCTCCATTTGCTTTGGATATTGGCTAGTCCATTAAAAATAATACCTACAGGTTTTAAATAGTGATGCCACTCTGTGAATTTTATTTAATGGTTGTTTCAGACTATGTTTCTTCAATGCATATAAATCTTCCTTTCCTACAAGCAGAATCAAAAGAAAAGGAAAAAAATTCTTTTCAAGGTTTGAGAGCTTTGTTTCACAAATGTACGGAATGTGGCCAGGAAACTAAAGTCAAAAAAGTATGAATAAAATTGTTATATGGCATACATCAAAAGATTTCAACAGTTGTTCTGAAAAGCAAAATAACTGAATATGTCTGTCACCCAGAAAGAATGATGATGCTGTAACTTTCACACAAGATGCAATTTCCAAAGATTCCTGACTCTTCTTGCCATGTGTAAATGTTTTATACCTTTTCCCCTACTTTCATGTAGCTCTTGCACTCTGTCTGTTGCTGTTGACATCTAATATGCAAAAAATAAATAGATATTATGGGATACTTGAGATTTTATACATGTGAAAGATCTATTTGGATCCTGGCTAGAAGTATGCACCCATGGGAAGGTTTACTTTAGTGGGCAAACACTAACAGACAACATTTCATCATGCATTTGTTTCAAAGAGAGAGAAGAAAAAAAAGAAAAAAGATTTATAGCCTTGGAAAACTTTATGTATTCCTTTAGGAGAAAAAAAAAAGGAAAGAAAGAGAAAATGAAAACAAGAAAGAGAAGTTAATAAATAAAGGTACTTCATACAGACACCTACATCAATTACTAATGTATGAAACCATTCTAATATTCTCCTTTGTACAAGTAATTCCACAGACATCAGTCGAGTTAGTCACTCAATTTATTTTCATGAAGAAGCTTTTACTATAAGCACCTTAGACTTGGAGCCTTGTGAGTCTAGCTCTCCTGAGGGCTTTTGACAGATTTACAACAGAGAGAAGGTTGTGTGTGTTGACTTGCCAGAAAAAAAAAAAAAAAAAGCCAGAAAAAAACCATGTTTATATTGCTGCATAAACATTAATAAAAATATGATCAACTGCAGCTCTAGATCTATGCTGTGAGGAAAATTCGTAGGGTGCAGTATCACAAGAAAAAGAGCAGAGAGATCTAAATTTAGGGATGTCTGCTTTCCCATTATAGGATTGTACATTCAGGGCTCATACTATGGCTGAACTAGAGTTCAAGATGAAATTTTCCTTATTAGGCTAAATTAAAAAAAATAATCAGGCTATATTTAAGATTAAGGAAAGAATATTATTTCTCACAACTAATTTATTATAACTACTACTTTATCAAGAGATTTGGTATCCTTCATGATTCTGAAGAAGGAATAGAAATACACCTCTGTGCATAGGCTTCTTCATGTGAAACGATTATCTATATATTGCAAGTTAACACACGAGAAAGGCTCAGTTCACACGTGCCAAGCAGTGCTGGGCACTGTTGTAAATTAAAGCTATTCTGTCGTGAGCTAAGTGTTCTGCAGTGTTTAGCCTATGGGACTCTCCTGGCAACTGCCAAGCTGGAAGAGCATCGCTTCCTCTTCCTGTGGGAACTCAGGCAGCGGGAAGAAGGAACGGTAGTCCAGGAAAGTTCATGTCAGGAAGGGAGACACTCATTAAACACAAATAAACAGGACCTAGGAGATAGAAAAAGCCCCGCCTTGACCAGATGAAGGGATAATGGAAAGGACAGCGATTGAAATGCAAAGCCAGGAAAGAGTGAGGGGGCATTTACGTTAGCGTTTTTGGTCAGACTGTTCTTCTGCCTCTGCAAATCCCAGTGTTTTGGTTTCCATCAGCAAGTAGTCTCAAGACATCCAATATGGGCTCATTTCAGATTAAGTTAAACTGAAAGGTATGCTCCAGCTGGTGACCACAGGACCAGACTAGAATTTGCCCAAAACAAAATCTTCTAAATTGTGTACAGGGTGGATGTCAACCACCAGCTGTACCAACCGCTGCCCTCTGCAGATCGGCTCATTTGGTCTGTAATTATTTGCTAATATCAGCAGAGTCCAAAAGACCAGGACTTCTTGGGATACAGGACTGGGAGAAGACCCAAGGTCTGCAGGCTGGGACTTTGCTGACTAAGAAACCTGGAAGGGTAATGTCTGGTGAAGCATCAAAATGACAACACAGAGGCTTAATCCCTCTTCAGTCAGTGGAAAAGAAAAAATATAATAAAGGAACTAGCATGAAAGGAAAGAGCTGGTGACCTGGCAGAAAGGTGAAGAGGGAACTGGAGAGGAAGGCTGAGACTGAAGAGGACTCATAGAAATTATAGCTTGAAATTGTGCATATGCTTTATGTCATAACAAGCATTTTATCAAACATTTTCTTTGATGCCAAAGCAAAATAATGTCTCTCTTCAAAAACTCTTGCCCTATAATGGGATCTGTTTAAAGTGTTTTGAAATAATGCTGAAAATGCTTGAAGTTTCTCTGCTACCAAATTAAAGCTTAGGGAGTTAGACTCATAGCCTATTAAAATTCTGTTTAGCATGCACATTTTAACACAGATATTTCAATAAAAGGGGTTTCCTTGTAATTGTCTAATGACTTGCTATGTCAATCATGATAGGTCCCAGGTTTGTGACTTGCTCCTGAGAGTTCAACAGAAAACAAATATACCAGTTCTTACCTGCTGCCCTTCCAATTTGAGCTGAAAGCAGTAAACAGTCTCATGGATATATCTGATTTGATTTGCATTGCTGAGAAAGTAAATCACATGAGAGAGAAAACTAAGCAAAAATATGTGCTATTTTCATTCAATGTTCTTCCATGTTGGATGAGAATCAACTGTGCCGTATTATCAATTTAACCACATTCCTCAGTTTCTCCACTCCCAAATATTTTCATCTAAAGTGATAAAAAGCTTACAGATCTGAAGATGGTGGCATTTCATGCCTGAACATTACTTGATTGAGCAATAGGATAACAGGACACTTCCCCCATGTATGAATGGTATATGAATGAATGCTCCCAAGGAAAGCAAAAAGTTTACAAGCATCACTTGAGAAGCAATAAAGCAAGTCAGATAGCACCCAACCAGAGATGCACAAGAGGAGAGGCAGCATCAAGCAAATCAGGAGCACAGCAGCGTTTGGGAGATTTAGCTCAATCGGTATACAAGTTAAAGGTTTCAAGAAGCTGCATGGAGATAAACTGAGACTGAAGAGTAGATTCGTCCGTCTTCGGCATCCTGTAATGCGCGTCAGATGCTGGAGAGCTGCTTTGGCCACCACTTTCACTCACAATGCCAGGAAAACCCTAACTCAGGTCATGACCTCCTGAAAAAAGATAGAGCTCAGCCTGTCTGACCCCAGTAGACCGTGACTGTATCCCAGACTGCAGAGCTATGCTGCTAGCTGGGTAACTGATGGGCGGAGCAGGGGGCTTTGGCGTACATCGGGACCGCAAGGAGTAACACCCCCGTGGTTTACTGTTTTGTGACAACTCCATCCGCCACATCCCATCAGTCTGTTATTGCCTAGAAGTGCCAATGCAACTAAGGCAGTAAAAAAGGATGCCATGTTACTTAAGTTTCTGCATTATTGCTGGTAGTAGCACTGAGGCTCTTACCTCACAGTAAGAAAAGATTTATGTATGTAATCAAGGTATTTTCTGAAAAGCTTCTAAAAAATCAAGAGTTCTGCTTACAAGAGCAACCAAATTCACGCGCTGTTCCCATGGCCAGTCCTTACAGACTCCCACGTAGGCAGATTTATATCAAGAACTAGAGAACAATTTATGTATCCAGATTTCTTTTCAAAACTTTTTTCATGTACTTTCATGCCAGCAATCAGGGACCCATTTTCACTCCCTCCCCTTTTCCTGGCTCTGTAGCTTGCAGTCCTTGCTATTGTTGCTCAAGAGACCTTGCATGTTGCTCAGCTGCATGCCTAGAGCAAGTTTAGGAATAAGAGCCACTGTTTTTCTGAACAGCAGCCAGTGAGGCTCTCCTGAGGGGCATTCGTGATGGTAGACCCTCATTGCAAGATGTCTAGAGATGGCTCTATCTCAACTGAAAAACAGGGTTAATTGCTATTGTGTTACAACGTTGTAACACGTAAAAAGAAATAACAGATAAATTATTATAACAAATAAAAAGAAAAATAAGTGGAAACTTACTAAAAATATAAAGGTAATATTTTTGTGACTCATCATCCAAAAATTGTATGAATACTGTGCCCACAGAACCTTAGCAAAATTAAGAAAAAAAAAATAAATAAATAAATTGCATTTATTTACCAAACGGCTTAGTGTTATCCAAGTTATTGGGACTTTTTGCCTTTTCATAAAGAGCACATTAAAAGGGGAGCTTATTGCCATTGTACTGTTGCAACATTTGCACTAATAGTGCTGTCCATCTTTTCAAAGAGCTGCTTCTTTGAAGGAAGCTACAGTAAACTGTTTAGGGAATTCACCATTCAGTGGTTCCCTCAAGTGCTGCATCCAGCTTTCACTGATTAATAATGAAGCATTAATGAAAACGTTTCTGTGTCTCCATGCTCCCACCAATTAAATGTGGTGGGGAAAAAATACAGCCTTTGGAAATTGTTAGTTGTCTCACTTGCCAGACAAGCAGTAGAGAGGGTAATTCTTTACTGGGAATATTGGTAAAACAAGACCTGCATTTAGGGGATTCAGACTGGTAAAGATGGTTCCTTAAGCTGACATTTAAGAATCACTGACTCTCAAATACCACATTAGCAATCAAGAAATCAACAGTGTTTGGAAGAAATATAATTACCTCAGCATGCTCTGCTTGAAACCAGTACTGTAGCTATCAGCTGCACCAAATGCCAGAAGAGGAGAAATGGAGAATTTGTTTTTCATTGAAACACATTCTGTTTTACTTTATTAAACTCATGAGAGCTTGAGACAATAATATTTCTGAGAAACTGTTGAAGCTAGCTTAGATCAGGGTGGATTTTTCTCCATTAACTGAGTGAATTCTGGGAAAGCAATCTGTCTGTCTTTGGCTTGGTCTGTGCTAAACACATTGCCATGACATCGTGTGAGACAACCGGGCAGAATGTGTGGTCGGCTGTTAAAACATTTTCATTTCATTTGTGTACAGAAGTTACCGAGATCGTGTTTTATATGCAATTGCATTATGCGTTATCTGAATTGACCTCCTTATTCTGGAATTAAGTGTGGAGGATGTCAAGCAAACAGACCAAAAAAGCCAGTACTTCTGGACACAGATGGTAAAGCTTACGTGTAGAGAGAGGAGTAATTGGATGCAAGGCAGTAAATATTTACTCAAATTCAGTCAACATTGGTAGTGCTTTAATTTGGCAGCTGCTTTGAAACTTGAGTATATGGTGGTCTCAGATCACTGCTGAGTTAAAAGCTGCCACCCTTCCTGGATTTCTTAGCAAAGAGGATATGGATTAAATCCTAAATGTGTTTGGGAATTGAACTGTATTGTATACTCAAAGCTGATTGCTCCAGTATATAACGTAGGACAACAATTAGCTTCTGCTGTACCTCTTCTCCAAACAAAAAGCGGCCTTACGTTCTTTACTGTCTGTCACTTTAGCACTTTTCACAAGTATCTTTAGTGCACATAAACTTGTAGACAGAGCTGGAGCATGAAATCACACTTCCTTAATTTGCTTGGAGCCAACAGCGCACTTTTCTTGGAAGTGACACCCCACCCTTCACGCACTTGGACCTCCCCACCACTAAAGGCTCTGTCCCTGCAAAATCAAAGGCTACAGCTACCCAGGGGAAGCAAGTCACCAACTGGTTGCTAATAAAGCCCCACTTCAGCCAACAGACACCTAACCCTGCTGATAGCATGAGAAATGACAAAGAACTTTCTAGAGGAGGCAAGGAGAAATTGGAGAAGGAAAAGTACCAGGTTGGAGAAGAGTGACGGAAAAGGGAAACGCGCATTTTGGGAGGAGGAGGGCAGGGACAGAAGTTACAGGGTCATAATGCTCTTAGATTGCAAGCCAGTGTTCCTAGGTGCCGTGGTCAGATAAATTGCCATGCATTAGTTTTAAAACGCTGCTCTGAAATGTCACCTTCATCTCCATTGATCTCTATTACCAAACAGGTCCTTCACTGTCACTTGTGACAAAAGGCATTAGTCAATGAAAAGCTCTAAATAAACTTTAGGAAGACAAGCAAGCTCTTCTCTCTTAGCCACACACAATAACATTATAAAAAAGCCTGAGAAAGTAGGGCACTGAAAAAAAAACAACTAGTGCTGAAACTAAAAATTGTGATGTTCTATTCTAAACCTGTCAGGCTTATCAAAAATATTTGGTGGTGTTTTTTATTACCCTCCAAAAAGGACTTTTTTGTCTGGATGAGGAAATAGCCTAGTGAAATGTTTTTAATAGATTTATTTTAGTCACCACTTTGCACCAGGGTAACTGGTACCCACACATCTACTGCAAGGCTGAAATTTAATCAAGATGTCCCAAGGCAGAAGTTACGATTGAACCACTGAACCATCTTCAATGAAACACTAAGAAAGAACTGGTAGCTGGAAGACAGCGAACTGTATAGGCTACTTCAGCAGCCTTTTTCAACCATGCAGCCTCTATCACCTCTTATGGAAAAACTCAAGCACTGCGTGCCCTGGCATCTCTCCTGTTGCAAGATGCTTACCTAGTACATAACCAGAATGATGTGCTCCTCTGTATACTTATGGGCAGATTCTGGAAAATGTATTAGGCTAGGCAGCTCTCTGGCATATGCCTCAAAATGTTTGATGTGCTCTCCCACTTCAAACCTAGGCATGCATCCATCTTTCGTATAATGGGCAAAACTCGTATTTTGGGTGAGGCGAGCTCATAGGCTTGCCCACAAATCACACCCTGAAGCTCTGAGCTTGGGAAATCTATCATTAATGTTTAAGTACAGCAGCTGATAGCAGGGAGAAGGCACTGTTTAAATTTACCTCATGGGTGTCTGCAAGGTTAACGCTCCATTTTTCTGTCCCAATAGTCTATTGCGATATTTGTTCTCTGAGCAACAGTCTTTGTCTTCATGCTCGAGATATGCAGTGTTGCTCCGTGTACTTGGTGTTCATTTCAAAAAACATGTTGGTAAAACCAGGGCGAGTCAGTTGTGGTGTACAAGCACTTTTCACCATCCACCGGCATTCAGACTCTCCCAGGCTACATTCTTCCAGCCGTGTTAGCTATGGAGGATTACTTGCCTGCCGCTGTGCAGACCAGACCACCATTTTGGGGGGACACAAAATGAAATCTTGGTTTTAACAGAATAGTGGCCTACTGAAAAGTAGGCATCCCTTTGTCAGAGCTGGGGTATTTCAGCAGCAGTCAGCAAAGAGGAGTTTCCAGGGAAATTATGTTTCTCTGTTCTTCCTTTAAGTCTTAAACTGAAGGAAGACAAAGGTGGCTGTAAAGCCCCCTGATAGTTGCCCAGTCAGAAAGGTATCTCCACTGCAGCGAAGGCTGAGGCGCAGTTTGATGCAATTCTTTCCGTAACAGCCCCAAGAGTGCTTCTCTCTGCTGACACATCCTTCATAGCAGAGACAAGAAATGGAGGCAAGAAGAAGATGTTATGAGGGAGGGTGTGCATGTACTGGCTCCACATCCCCCAGTACAACACAAAGAGAAAGCTCCGGGCTCCAGGCGAGCCACGCCAAGCCCCTGCCTTACAGCTTTTCATAGTTATTTCCTGTGCTCTGTACTCTCCAGTATAAATGTTGAACTACAGCTTCTGGTCCTTGTTTTCCATAAATATTGCAGTGGAGAATTAGCTGGATTTAATTACAGTTATCATGAAATAGCAAGCATTAATCAGATGCCAGTAGCAGCTGTATTTTGCTCTTTTGAAAGCAAGAAACTATTTAAAAACTATTTCATTAAAAGCAGAAAACTATTTTAAAAACAAAGCAAAAAGCATTCTATTTATAGGGTGGAATTATCCCAGTGCACACAAACACCCTCAAAATAATAATAAGCAGCCCCTCTTAGTAGGATGCTGCGGTAGTAAGAGCCTCTTATAGAAGTAAAATCTAGAGAAACTTTTAGCTGGGCTGTGCACTGGATCTAAAAGAGACAGAGAGCGCAACATAAAATGTATCAGTTTTCTATTTCAGCTTCTGACACGTGCTTTCTATAGAGATGCCCATCTAATTACAGAATCATAAAGTTCTTTAAATGTGCATAAATTGTTCTAATTCACACATCAGTTCCTCCTTTGCACTGCAAGAAACATGTCAGTGCAATGAAGATCAAGCCCTTTATAGATAAAAAGCAGTTTTCCTTTGAGATCCTCTGCTCATTAGCTTTCCATTTTCCCTCCTCCTCATGCAATGTGGGATCCATCTGGGCTCAGATGTAAAAACGCAGAAGTGCTGTGGGAGGTTCCCACCCGCAGACCCCTGAGGACAGTGGGCAGGACAATGCGTCTCAAGGGTGTTTTAGGGAAACGGCTGCAGATGATTGCTCTCAGCACGGTTTGTTGCCTTTCTCCTGCCAGAGCTTCAGGGTTCTGCACCAGTAGGATTCTTCTGTAAGGTTTTTGTATGCATAAAACTATGAATGTGTATAACCACTGAAGGAATTCTGATTTAGGCACTCAAAATCAAGACACCACAAACTGCACAGCATGTGAAAGATCAGTTCTTCATCGTTATTCACAGGAGTTATGATTTAGATCCCATTTTTTCTTTCTAGAAGCTGACAATCTCATCTTTTACAAGCACCCCTTCTAAGCTGAAGATGCAGTTGTTACGGTACAACTACTGCTACTTATGATTAGGCTACGCACCAGACAGCACAGCAATTTCATAAGGCTGTGAAACATCAGTTACATGCAGTCACCTGGATAACTACGTGTCAGGTAGTGGGGAACACGTTTACTGTACAGCTATAAATCATTGTAATTGGGAATAGTAAGGGCACCTCATTCATAGTACAAACACCATCCAGCACATAAGCTACCAAGAGTTCTCATCCTACATACCCATGAGACAGTCTCATAGGTCCACTTGTCCATAGGCTGATGGGGCAGAGCATGGGACTTACAGAAGCATTTTAAAAACTAGTTTATTTTCCTCAAAGCTGAAGTATATTGTAAAATGTGTCAAGGCAGGGTTGCAGTACTTTACGGACATGCAGGTTGGGGCATGCAGCCAAAGTAAGATAGGGCTTTGCATAACTCTTAAGTTATAAAAGTTTACACAGATTGCTTTTTTAACACTAGTACTTTTAGCTCTCCTCCTGCCTTTGAAACCACTTCCACTGCTTTCCAGGGCTTTCTCAGGAGAAGCACCCAAGCTGTAACATATTTCGTAAGTGCAGAGATATTAAAATGTGAAGCATCAAGTCTCTTCCTATCCCAGAAAAAGAGATTTCCTGTGATTCTTCACTACAGTGACACAGAAAGACTTATCATCGATGTCGGGCGAATAACTCAGAGTAACGTAAGCAATATAAACTCCCTTCTCTCCCCCGTCCCCTTTTTAACTTTAAAGTAGTTAAAGTTAAAATCATCCATTAGGAGATCATCTAATACATTTATTCCTCCAGACCACATACTTGCCTTAAGAGTTTTCAGTTTCTAGCTCCTGACACACTGCAGTGAGCACTTTGCACTGGTTATTTCTTCCCTTTTTTGACAAATGAGCCCACCTCTTAAAGATAAGTTTGAGACACAGCCCTGCCCTCCCAAAATCCAGTTATTAGTTTCCATACATACTTCCTAAAGAATCCTAAACACCACAAACACTTGCCAAGGATGTACATAAGTTTGGCAAGTAACAGAAAGCACATGCAACAAAACACACACAAATTTACAGGCAAGGCACCCCTTGGTCCTACAGTGCCAGGGAATCGGCCTGCATTGAGTGGCTTTTATATAGAGAAAGGAAAGGGGACGTTAAATAATTCTGACTTCAAAGGAAAGAAGAAACGGATGTGTATATATATATACACACACACTGACTGTTTCCTCCATGCTGCGTCCCCTTTCTCTTTGCCACAAACAGCCCCATGCCTGCCTTCATCCCCATCACAACAGAGTCTTCATCCAGAGCCCAGGTCCAAAGTCTTCAGAGCCTGAAAAGTTTAGGCAAGTGTAATGGTGAGGGGGAGATGCTAAACAAGAACTACCCAAAAATACACCTGCCTTCTGATACAAGTCCCACTGCCTCCTGTTTTTCTTGGACGACTCCCCATGCAAATTCTCACAAGTAAAGCCTTATTTAGCAGTAAGATAAATCACAATTGTCACTGCAGAAAACAAAATGGCTCATTATCTTTGAAGTAACCCCTCTGAATTCTAAAACTAGTGCCTAGGTCTTTGAGACTTTCAAATTAAAACATCCTGTTGTAGGTAAACAGAGAGAGAGAGAATAGGTCCTTGAATGGATGCATGCTTACAGCTTAAAAAAAAAAAAGTAAAAATGAAACTTGGGGTTTGGAGTCTGCTGTGCATCAGAAACATTAACCTACTTCGAGTAAAGTTTGCTAACTGAGCAGCAGAGAAAGCAAGCAGGGCATGCTAAAGGGAGTTGCGTGTAACTCCTCTTTCTCATGCCTTTAGAGCTGTAGGGACTAAACACAAGGAGAAAACTCAACTGAAAATCTGGCTGCAATCCAGAAGCTTAAAGCCTTTCACCCTGTGGTGAAAATGAAGCTACTTAACATTTTGATTTTCCCCATCTTTTGGGAAAAAAGAAAAGACTGGCTTTAATTATAACTAGTGGTCAAAAACTGAGAAAGTTTTCTGGGGGGGTGTGGGGTGTGTGAATTTTGGCATTGGTGACTGTAAAAATCCACCTCAGGTTGCTTGCAGGCATTCAGATACCAGCTTGTCTCTACAATGAGACACCAAAAATTATTACTTATTGAAATGTGTAATCCCTGCTAAGAACGGCACTGCCGACATTTCCATCTCGTTCTGAGGATTATTGACATTTCCTGAGTAGAAGAAGGGATAAATAAGTATGGACCTAGAAACATACTGAACATTTTTATCATGACAAAAGACAAGCAATGCACTGTAAAGTGGAAAACAGCTTTTAAGACATCATTTTCCTGGCAAAATTGCTTTCTTTTATGGATTATTTTTTACAACTCTGCAATAAACGTTTCAAAAAAGAACTTTCCAACTGAGTATAAAGAAAACTTATATCCCTCTTTAACAAAACGCCATTGACTTTTCACTTGCAGTTTTCCTCTTTATGCTAATTATCATATGCCCTCTATTATAGGAATAGATCCTTGCAGGGGATGCAATTAAAGATGTAAAAGATACTTCCACCCAGGTTTCCTTTTTTCCTCCCAGAGTTTCTAAGTTTCTGGCATTTGATTTTTAAGAAAGCTTTTAAATCTGAATGCGTGGCAATGTTTTTCACAGAGCGGGAGTCTCTATGATATCCCGAATAGCAGCTGATGTATTTCAAAGGCTTCTTTCTGGAGAAACATCTAAAACTCTGGATAGTTATCAAGTTCACACAGCTCCTTTTCTCTAGAAAGCAGAGGGCAGCGTGTATGGACCCAGATTGTATCACAAGCTGTCCAGCAGTTATATCTCAGGCTGCTGATTTTAGACAGGTCAGAATTCATGTAAGGAAAGACATGCTCTTTTGATATCTTTATTTCAGAAAATTGAGATGTTCACAGAACCAGAGAACACAGCATACCTCTCAGCTTTCACCAAGCAGCTCTGAAGCCCCTGAAAGGCTTGCTTTGGAGCAGTACGCAGATATAAATGCTGATTACTTTTTATTTAACCCACTCAACTGACAGCAAACCTAAGTATACCGCACTAAAGCTTTGTCTCTGCTTGAAGCCAACTAGATGATGACATTTCTATTTAGTGTACATACAATTTAAAGAAGTGCAGCGATGAAAAGAAACAAAACCCAGAACTGCAGTGTTCTTCATAAAACCTGTGTCCTCAGCATTTTAGACTAAGTCTAAAGAAGGAATACGTTAAGAGGTGAGAAGGAATATAGACCAGAAATAGTAGAAAGACTTTGAAAATTATTTTTAAGCCTGTGGGGGAAAAAATCAGTGTTACAAACTATGCCATTGCCTGGACAGCAGCTGAAATAAATGAAAAGGGAGCTGCATGAATCTATGCACAAAGCACCATAACAGAGCAGACGCTGAGATCTGCAACACATTCCCAACAGCCCCTGCTTACCTATGCCTGAGTATGTGCACTTATTTAGTGCTATCACACAAAGTCCTTGGTAGGATTTTACCACCTATGGGAGGTTTTGGGGTTTTTTTTCTTGCTGCTTTTTTTTT
>VZTL01039493.1:0-24159 GCA_013400535.1 Scopus umbretta
CCATTCTATGATTCTAAGTTACAAACAAGATAATCCTCTTTTATTCCTTGAAGGTGACTGCCTTTTGGGATGATTGTGAAAAATCAGCCATCGGGCAGGTCTATGTTATTTTAAAAGGGCTGCACAGAGGCTGGAGTGCTTATTTGTAAATTCAAAAGAAATCTGTCTATGAAGTAAAATCATTGAAGCTAAGGAAGTATTTTGTCATTGCTCTTTTTCTTTTACATAATGCTTGCCGTCACGGCCATGTTAATATCAGTGGGTGAGAGTGAAAAATGGAAAATTGCTATAAATGTATAAAGTTGTGAAGGCTGGTTGTGTAATTGAGAAAAGAGCAGAAAGTAAATGAAGCTGATCAGTTACAAAGTGTCAATTACATTTAAATGTTCTTCTGGCTCAGAAGCTTCAAGTGTCATTAGTGCATGAAAGGACATTTTAGAACAATAATACGGTTTTTAACTTTGAATCCTTTAAACTACAAAAAGAAGAGATTCTACTCCTGTCTCAAGGACAACTTGTGCTCAGACAGAAGTTTTATTTCAATTGCTGTTAAGCCAAATATAAGAACAAAGCTCTAAATCCACCTCAGAAACTAGTAGTACTTGTTACAAAAGAATTAATTTGTTAAGCAGCCTTCAGATTTTCCCAGCTTTCACCGATGGAAGCAACCTGCCCAGCAGGAAGATACCTAAGTAAGCATCATCATCTCCGATGTAGCCATTTCAGCAGCAGAATCAAGACTTGGTTTACAAAAGCTTCTGGCTCCCAAGCAGGGCTTTGGTTCGGTATGAATATTATTTGCATGGCTAAAAGTAGAAAACCTGAACAATGACTTTCTTTATTAAGAGTGCATGCATGCATCCATCCAACTTTGGGAATCATCCTAGTTTTAATTCTGCAGTAGGACGGCACAATTTGTTGAAAAGGACTTTGGTTTAGCCCTTCATGTCCAGCCTTCTGTAATCTCATCAGCTGGATTTACTTTTTACCTGTGTTTTTTTCCCAGATATTCAGTGGCCAGCATGAATCCCTTAAGGTGATAAGCATTTTCAGAGCTCTCCCAAATGATAACCCTTCCTGGGAAGACAGAGAGGGACATACCCAGCGTCTACTTCCAGCCAATCATTTAGTCCTGTTGGGTTTTAGGTGTTCCAAGGCAGGAGGTTTTTGCAGCCTACTGGGGAGCAAGATTTCAGAGCTCACTGAACAGGCCTACTCAAGACCTTCAGAATTCAGACTTCCAATGGAATGGTATTTTTTTTTTTTTTTGCAAAAAGGGGCATTTTTTGTTGAATGCTTGAGCTGTAGAGTTAGCTGGAATTCTTCAAGCATCAGACATCACGATTAAGTCTTAAAAGTGTCAAAATATTTAGAATTTTCAGAAAATTAGTTTAAAAAAAAGCTTAAAAAGTTTCCTGTGTATTTTTTAAAACTGGTTTACTATTAAGTAAATTCTTTTGCTAATCAGTCTAAATTTTTCCTGTCTAGAAACACAGGTTCTGCCATAACTGGATGATACTAATGGTTCCTCTAGCCCAGTCATCTACCCTCAGTGATGCCTAACAGCAGGTACAACAGAAGATGAAAGAAACTCCAAAGTTATTAGGGACTGTTTTGACGACCATAAACTGCTTTTTTAACCTCAATCCCTATGCTTCTCAGATAAACACAGAGCATCTTATTGCTTATCTTAAAGGTTTCTTGTTGCATGTCCAGCTGAGCTCTTTAAACCTACTCATGTGAGCTGGTCCCTCTGCCATCCGCATTGCTCTTCTCTGAACTCTCTTCTGTTAAGCTCCATCTAAGTAGTGCCAAGTTACTTCTAGCTCTATTTCATGGTTCAGGTACACACTCTTCACATCCTACTCATCTTTTTCCATAGAATGTATATATTGTGTGTATATAGAAAGTATATATGAAGTAGGGGAAGCCAGAAGCTCAGCTGGTTTTCAGCTAAAGTTTGGGCAATCTGAAAGGAGGTAGAGGAGATAGCAGGAGACTGGATTTAATTCCTCTGATTGCCCTTTCAGTCCCCCATGATTTGAAGGCAGTGGAGCTCTACTGATCACCGCCAGCTCACAATTAACCTAAAACTTTGGTGCAATGAACATATTCCTTCTGCAGGCAGCACAGAAGCAGCAGATGCAGGCTGGGGCTTATGGCAGGATGAGGAAGAAGAGATGCTGGGGAACACCGAGCTATGGCCAACCCCCACCAGACAGACACAGGTTTGGGAGATGTTTAGAGAATCAGTGCTACTGTAGGGGGACAATGATGAGGAAAGAAGGAACAATAGAGAAGCACAAAAGCAGGATAACGTGCTGTAAAACTGGCTCCCACAAAGTAAGGTAACCAGCTAGGCTTAGTCCCTGCTGTAAACGGGGGGTGGCTGAGCTAAATCTGACTGCATGTCTCCTGCTGAGAAGAGAGTATAATATCAACCACGTAAAGGAAAAATTTCTCTTGAAGGAATAATACAGAAGACAGGTCAAAAGTTGGCTGAAATTCACCTTCTCCATTTACTAGACATGTCCAGCTTGCTGAGGCATTAAGCCAGTACATTTCAGCTCATCATTAATTTATGAACAAATTCAGGAAGAATAAAATGAGTCTTGTCACTTGTCCTAATAATATCTCATCACACATAAAAACGTGGTTAGCACGCTTGGTTGATTGGTGCAAGGAGATCTGCTTGAATGAAATAAACCTTGAATTGTATCTTTAGCATTAGCTAGAGTGATGGGCTTAAGCCAAAACCAAATAGCCCCAAGCTGTGAGGAGATTGGGCCCAGGTCTGACTGCTGGGGCTCATGGCTGTCACCTCTTAGATGTCACCAGCTGTTCATTTTGGGTGTTCTCGGCTTGTGAAGATTTCATGTTGTCTTTAAACTCAGGACAAGACTCACAGGTTAATTACCCTTGTCCTGATCACTTCTTTTACAGTTATAATAGAGCATTTAGCCCTTTTTGTTGACTGAAAAAGCAGCTCTGGCTCTCACAGCAAGCAGGCACTGAATGTCCTCCCTCCTCAGAGGTAATACAAGCATACACCTGAGTTTTAGAACAACCCCTCTTCACACAGGCATGCATTTGTGCTGCATGGTGACTTTAAGTGATCATGACTTGCTCGTGCAGCTAGTCTTCATGTAGACCAGCATCCCCATAAACTCACAAGGATCTCAGAAAGAGCTAAAGAAAGGCTGGGCTGGCCAACTGAAGGCCTGGAAAGAAATTAATGTAGGTTGTTGGCTGACTGACTTGCTGAAATAGTTATTTTAATTCCAAGGACACCTTACTGTGTAATTAAAGATGTGTCAAATCAACCAAAGTCTTAGTTGTGCATCACTTGAAATTACTGGTCCCATCTAAATACCAAATACTGTTCCCACATAAAAGCAGTTACTTCTTTGGTTGGGTAGTCCTGCCTCTCGGTCTGACCTCTCACAGCCATGAAACCTGTCCGGTGTGTGCCCAGTGCCATCTATACTGCTCAGCTGGCCCCTATGCATGGGTCTGTCCCTAGCCTGGTGTCTATCCACAACCAATGTCTCAGCTGCCGTGGTCTACAAAGCCTTTTTGCAACCAATATCCAGGATTTTCTGGACATGCTGAGAGCACCTGAGTTCTCTTGTTTAGTACAGTCATGGTGAAATTACTTTATCAATATTCTTATGTGCCAAGACATCAAGTACCCAAGCAGTACCGTATCTAGCCCAATCATGGGACAATACATAAACACCCAAAAATGTAAAGTTTAGAGGATAATACAGAAAAATCTCACAGAGGATTTTCCTAGTTTCTCTCAGGCATTTTTATGAAGCCTGAGGAAAATGTAAAAGGAAAATGTACTTAGAGGGGTCTTGCTCTACAAGAAATAAGATAGTCTCTAATCTTCTGTTTATGTCTAGACTCAAACTGATCTTCTTCCGAGGATCTGAATATTTCAGTAGTTTCTTGAAAGCATTTTGCCTGTGCCTGTTGTCCTGCTGGGGCCCAGGACTGAGTGGAGGCACCAGAAATCCCGTGGGAAAGCTTGTTCTGTGACACGGGTCCAGCCTCACATCCTCAATGGGTCTGTAAAACTCAAATAGATGGCCAGGCTTGTGGGTACTTCCTCTGCTTCTGAAGTTCCCTGATCTAAGAGATTGATCCTATCAGGCTTCCAGTGCTGTGATACTGGAACAACTCACAGTGTTTAACATCCGTGCGACAGAGAAGTACTATTATCTACCTCTGATAAATTGGAAACCGAGGGAAAGAAGCATCCAAGATCAGATGCAGTAAAGAACTGAAGTAATTAAAAAGCTAAGAGGAAAAAAACCCACCTGAACTTTTATCTACCTGCTGCCCAAAGCAAGCTCAAGACTTTCAGACAGGCACACACAGTGGTGTGCAGAAAAGCAGGGCATCCAGGTGAGTGCAAACCGGATTCATCTGCAATGGATCCACTTCCAGAGGGATCCATGTCCACCCCTATAGGTGCAAAGCACGACAAAGTTGCTGCATATCAGCACAGCCAGTCTTTTGTCTCCTGGCACATGCTGAAGGGGAATACTGAGACTGGTGCTGCTGCTTTCACCTCACAAGTGAAGCAAGGTGAACCCTGAGCCAAAATCATCCCCTTCCATGACTATAACAGAGATCATATGATTCATAATTTCCAGTTTTTCAGCACATTTTTCCCCTCTGAGTTTGCTTTCCCTGCTATCAGATCCTCTTCCAATATTTTTCAAGCTTTTTTGCGTCACCAGGTACATCTTTCTCACTACAGCAGCTGTATGGTCTTCACCCCACCCTGGTAGTATTTACAAACCAGGCAACGATACAGGACAGCAAGAATTCCTGCAGCTCAAAATGCATTGCTGCTCAAGCTGGAGGCCACTTTGGACCTTTCTAAAACCCAACACCAGCCATTGAGACAAGCTGATGTACAAGACATGTCGGTTAGGAAGGGGTACAAAGAGAATGGCCGGGTTAATGGGGGATGAGGGACCTGAGATTGTTTTGCTTTGGGATCTGACAATTTGACAGAACAGGAATTTAATCCTCAACCTTCTGCACTTTAGTTCCTGATGAGCTACTGGAAACATGAGTTTCTCTTAATATATCACATTTTTGCTCAATGTCAAGTCTTACAGTAAGAGGAAAGGCATAGTTACAGGGAGAGTATGGCAAGCATCTAACAACATCTAACAACAAACCAGGCTAGAAAAGTAAATGGAAGAGTCTGGGTTTGTTGGGAAAGACTGAAACTCAAGATTTCTCTTTAGATTCTCTTAGCAGGTAGGCGCCATGTTTGAATTTGGAGATCTTTTATATCAGCAGCTTAAAAGCAAATAAGTGCAAGCCCTTGACCTCAAGAGTTTATAACCTTTTATAAAGAGACAGGATATGTATAGTGGGTGGAAAAAAAAGAAGTGATTGCTCTCCTTCTTTTTACAGATGGAGATAGAGATCAAATAACATCTCCGCTATTGCACAGGAAGCAGCACAAAAAAGAAGGAACTGGGATTTTCTGGAAGCAGATGCTCTAACCACAAACTCTCCCTCCTTCCCTCACTTCCCACATATTTTTGTTTTAGCAGCCAGCATCAAGCCACTGCACACTGAGAAAGGAAACATCTCCCTCCTGACGGCAGATGAGTTTTAGGAGGATGCTTCCCTGGTTTTCCCTGGGGAGTGGAGGGGGCCAGGAGGAGCACTGGCTGCCTGTGAGAGGAGCTGGGAGAAGCGATGCTGCACGGCTGGAGGAGGAGCTGTGGGGACGGATCCTGCCCGCCTGTGCCGTGGGAGTATGTGCTGGATGGGACATGGGGTGCCCACACAGCACCCCATCTCCTCCTCCCTGACCCAAACAGCTACTCATTTTCCTTTTTAATATTGAACAGCCCAGCCAGAGCCTGAAAGTACATTTTTGATATAAGTTAGTGATAGATGAACAATTTGGGGTTTTCCTGCCAATAAATACCTGAATGGCGTAACTGGAGCCAGTTATGCTATTGTTATGATGACACTGATACACGTGTTGATGCTGTTATGGCTGGAGAGCTCGGGCTACATTATCTTTTTGCCTCTTTTGCCAGGTAACTTGAGGCTGCAGCACTATTGATTGAGGACCGCCCGGTGCCGTAGCGGCCGCTCCTGTAACCATAGCCAGCCGGGGTTATGGGGCTATTGTGAGAGTTTTGTTTAGCTGCTGACAGCTCCGAGAAAGAGCATGCAAGGGCTGCAAATATTTTCATTGTGTTTGCGCTTCTTTGGCTTGCAGACAATAGGAGTGGGCGGCCGCGAGGAGGTAACGGGCTGACTTCGGCAGAGGACAGAGTGGGAGGTGTGGTACCCCACTTCTGAATGCTCCTGACAGCAGAAAAGGGGGTGCTCTCTCTTAGGAAGGCTGGAATGACATTATGCCCAGGCTTTCCTTTTGGGCACTCTTCTGGATGTGAATGCAGCCTGTTGATTATGCTGATGTGGAAAGCAGGCTAAGGGGATCCGATAACCTGTCATCCAAGATGCATCCTTTCCCTTGCTCAGCCCTGCTCACCTGCTTTGGAAACGCACACGAAAACACTCCATTTGACCAGCCTAACACAAACCCTCTAGCCATGGAGGAGAAGACCGAGGGGACCTCAGCAGTGTGCCTGCAGCCATCTGCAATAGCAGCCAGCAGCATCAAGCATGGGGGAGAGAAGGACAGCAAGGAGATATCCAAACTCAGCAGATGTTCTGAGAAACACAGGCACGCAAGCAGCAATTCTAGCAATCACATTGCTGCTCAGACAGTATCTGCTACCACAGAGTCATCAGTGTTTGCTGCTAACGAGCTAAGTCATGATATTATTGCACTCTGTACTCACATCCCCAGACCATCCATCATCCATGTGCCAAAGGTGAGTGCTCTAGAAGTCGCTATGCAACAAGGTAAGAGAATTGGCTCCCTTTAACAAAGTATAAAAAGGGAGGGGAAATCCATAGAAGCATTTATCTTGTGTTGATTGGCATGCAGTCAAGAAAAGACTAATGGCTATTCTTACTAAAATAATACAATATGACAGCTATTGCTTTCCTGCACTATTATCAGAAGACTTATGGGATGTTTGTAATAATACCGGGCACTTTTACAGTACATTTTGTTCCGTCATCTTCCTATCTTTTGGCTATTCTTACTAAAATAATACAATATGACAGCTATTGCTTTCCTGCACTATTATCAGAAGACTTATGGGATGTTTGTAATAATACCGGGCACTTTTACAGTACGTTTTGTTCAGTCATCTTCCTATCTTTTGGTGATCCTCACTTATTTTGGACCTGTTCCAAAATCCCTCGAAAGGAACAGGCATTTTTTTTCCACTGACTTGAGTGAAGACTGCATTTTTGCCACTTCAGCCAGGTACCTCGAGGCTGCAGCACCAGTGACTGCAGAATCCGTTTTCAGTCTTATTTTTCGCTTGTGTGTGCTTGGAGGCAACAGTAAGGCTTTGAGTACAGTTTTGGTGAATTCAATTTGTTCTTGCCTGAATAAGAAGATCACAAAGTTGGGTATTTTCCCATTGGTACTATGAAAGTAATGAATACCAATGGGCAAATAGCATTGTTCTCATTTTCTCTTGGTTAGGTAACTGGAGATCACATGCTTTTTTCTTCCCCTGATAAACACTAAGGAATAGAAGCCACATGTGTGACTCAACTTTTTTATACCACAGCTTTTATTTTAATAGTCCATTCATCTACCAGTTTCCCTGCCAAATCACATATATTCAGAGTGCTTCTCCTTGCTTCCTCTTCACAGTCGGGTAATACTGTGTTTGGCAAAGATTTGTGTCCTTGTAAAAGAGTTAGAAAAAGGTTTAATATGAGATATAGCTGCTGGAATTAAGAAAATTATCAGAATCAGTGTTTCCAGGTGGGCTATGCTGCTGTTACCAGATCTGGGGGCTCTGTAGACTGCTGTTTCAGTCCTGTTGCCATCAACCACAGACCCTGTGTAGAATGTAAGGAACAACTGGAGCTGCCTGAGAGCAATAATTTGCCTCGGTGTAAAAGGGAGGACTGGCCATGGAGGTGCTGGGATCTCTCTTTCACGGGAGATATTGAAGATGAGTTAGCTGACCATTATCTGGGGAAGGAGTAAGTATGTTTAGTTTGTCTGTCATTCAAGGAGCCAAACCAGATGCTATCAGGATCTCCCTTACCAACACATTTCTGTGGTTTCACTTGCCTTTTTTTTTTGTTTTGTTTGCTTGGGAGGTTCAGGTTGGATGTTAGGAAAGGCTCTCTCACCTGGAGGGTAGTGCAGCATGGGAAGAGGTCACCCAGAAGTGATGGGGGTGCGGTGCTTGGAGGATTTCAAGACTTGGCTGGACAATGCCACAGCTGACCTGACGTTGTGTTGGCAGCAGTCCTGCTTTGAGCAGAAGGTTGGACAAGAGACCTCAGGAGGCTCCTTCCAGACAATGTTTCTGTGGTTGTGTGACATATGGATTTTGATGCATGTGTGCTGCTCATAAGCATGAGGAAATAGGATCAGACTGAGGCATCTCTTTGCTGTCACCGAGACAGCAATGCAGACGGTGGTGCTCTTGGCTTTACAACACTTCTGTGACAATTTCTCCCCTCCTTCTGCTCCTACTTGCTCCCTTCCAACCACTTCACTCTGCCTTTGCTCACCCGCTGCTCTCCTCTGTGCTACCAAAGCCGCTACCAAAGCCACTACCAATACCTACCTCATCCCACGAGTGTCTGCTGTAGCAGAACAGGTTCCCTACATTGGGCACAAACATCTCTAACCTCCACAGGTCAGTAGTGTTGGAGCAGGCAATGCTGAAGGGCTGACACTGTACTGATCCAAAGATGCTCCCATGCCTTTGCAGTGGTGGAGCAGGGATTCTGCTGACTGACCTATGCCAGAGGTTTCTCTAGGAGTACACATGGTCAAATTTAGGAGTACAGGTTTATAGCAATTTCCAGTCAGTGGAGTCAGGAATGGGCCCCAGTACTCTGGACCATCTGGGTGATTCAAATTATTGAGTCATCCAAGTCACCACATCAAATTATCCATCACTGTTGTTTGGGGTTTTTTAAGAACAAGCTACAAAAGCATCCATCAGGATGATGTGTAGTCCTGCCCTGAAGTACCTGCTGAACATCTTCTATGTGCCTTGATGTTTTCCTGACAGTGGGGAGACCTGCAAGGAAACGCCTTGTCACAGCTAGGAATTGGGCTTTCTGCTGCCCTTCAGCATTTGAGACCTTCCTGCCAAGGTCTGTGGGGTCTTGTTGGTGACACTCATGACATCCCACACACATTAGGAGCACTTCCCTCTCCATGACACACACAGCCGAGATGCTGCATCTGATCAGTCCCAGGCTGTCAGGGCACTTGGCTACCAGTGGCTAAGCTGAGCCTATTTTGGTGGCATGTTGGAGAGAAACAGGAGACCCACAGAGGTCTTGGTGTCTGAGTATCCACATGCAGCTTTTCTATGAGGGTCTGCACATCAGAGACTTGCTTAGCAGCAGCTCTCAGTGCCTTATTGCGTAACAGTGTCCTCCGTCTCAGCTCTGCCCATCAGCACAGCTGGGTTTAAAATGTTAATACCCTCAATGATTGCCTTCCCAAACAAAAAGAAAATTAATAAGTGAAGCAAAATAAGAAGATGGGGGTATTCAGAGACGCTCTGTGGTGCACTGATTGGAAGAAGAAGTGCAATGGGTGGAAGAAGGCATGCAGAGTGTATACCGACTGATGGGATAAGAATGAAAGCATGACATATGGAGATACCGGGGGATTTGGGCTCTCTGCCACAGCAGGAGAAGAAACATGATAAGTATGGAGAGGAAGAAGAGGGTCCCAGCAATGGGACTGCAGCAGAGAGTGGGGAAGAGCCCTGTAATGAAGAAAGAAGGAGGTTATGGCCATGGCATGTGATGGGCTGGGGACCACACACACTGGTGTGAGAGGGAGGAAGAACATGGAGACAAAAGGTGGTGGGAGGCATACAGGACATCTGGTATACATCTAAGGGAAGGGACTGGAACGCAGGCTGAGGGAAAATATGGGCCACGAGGAGACAAGAGCACAGGATCTCTGTGAGCAGGGTGTGGGTGGCCTTGGTGGGAGGGTGGAGAGGAAATGCGAGGAGAAAGCACAGGGCTGCCCGAGAACAGGGACTGGAGGCATTTCAGTCCCTGAAGCAGAGCTCACGCCTGTTCTAAAATAATAATGTCCAGACATCGCTAAAGGAGCCAGTGAGGCCCAATGGAGAAGACACAAATTTCCATCCTCCTTGGCATATCCGAACTTCCCTCCATATCTCAGTTTCTCCAGCTATAAAACAGACAAATTTTGCCCTCTTTCCTATGCAATCCTTCTGAAATCTATAAATTAAGATAACATATACTTCTAACTGGCAAATGGCAAACATGCTATGTCAACACAGGAATGTCTTATTCAGGAGACTTTTAATTCATGTTTTTGCATCAAATTCTTTAATAAAAGCTGAGGTAATGTCAGGAAAAATGCTCATGCTCTTTTGTCTGTCTCATTTTCAAAATGACATCAGCAAGGGGCTAACAACAAATATGCTGGGAACTTCCAGCACCAAGAGACCTGCTGTCTACCTGTCAGCATAATCCTTTTCAAGCAGAGGATCTGTCCATTTTTAACTAATAGCAGTATAAAATTCTAATTTGAACACATAATATACTAATTAACAAGATCTTCCAGCTGACCCTCCCCACTGGGACATGTAGTCACACATTTTGGAAAACAGTGGAGTTGCATGCATGTAACCAAATACAGAATTTGATCACTTATTCCTTTTATAAGAAGTCTGCATCTGCTCCAGATGGAGCCAGCCTTAAATACGATATAAACATGATCCCAACACAAATTAGATATAATTTGGTATAATTACCAAAGAGATTGAGTTAGACTCGTTTGGTCACAAATTACTGTGGCAGCAATGTGCTTATAAATAACTGACCGTTATTTTAATATTTAGAGGTAGCCTTAGTAATAAAGCATGATTAAATGTCAATGAAGTTCTTCACATCTAGCATCTTTATCCTGATTCTGACATGTAAATGTGTAATTCTTTTGTGCTTTGTATGCTGCCTGGAGGGTCTTTATCAGACTTTACAAGGCCATAAATCAAAGCTGCCAGAACTGCACACTGAATCTTGCTTGCTTAGTCTTTCAACCTCAGCTACAACATCAAAAATTTTCCCACCTTTTATTTCCAAGTGCAGTTTTAGCCACTGATAAAATCTGGGGTGGAAACTTAGGAGAAAGCCTTATTGTTCTGAACCAACAACTGTGCTATGACTCCAATAAATGTTTCATGTTGACAAAAGCATATTAGTGACCCTTTCTAACTAGCAATGTCTTTCACCTGACTTGAACTCTGTTGACCTTTGAGTTCAGCTTGGGTTTTTTTCTGAAACAAAAGAACCCCAAACATCATCCAATTCATCATGGAATCATTTCTTCCCTTTCAAGCTGTTTGGGACACCAGAAACTCAGGAGCTGAGACCTTAAATGAGAGATCCTGGGAGTGATATGACTGATGAAGTAAGCTGGGGAGCATCACTGAAATCAGTCTCACCTATGATTTCCTATATAGAGTGTCAGTCATACCTTTAGGGTACACTGACCTTTTTAGAGGACCTCATAGCTATTTTCAAACCTTGAATGCATAACTATGTCTCTTTTTCACCTGCACTTTTTTGATACCTAGGTTAGTTGTTTGGCTAGAGAAGCTAGAGAGTGGATTTGACCCGATGAAGCTTATTTTCAAATCTCTGGATGTCAACAGACATGAGTTGGTACCATATTGACTCACAATGATCTTACCAGGCTTTGGATCAGCACTGATCTGAGTGGCAAGATAATGATCACAGACTCCCAAATTCAAAGGTATAATTGCAGTCTGGGAAATTGAAAACTCATGAATACCCCACACAGAAGAAGATAAATGTCTATTATCATCCACATTTTGTTCTATGGATCTTCCTCTGGACAATTTGTAGCTTGGTTTATATCTAAGGTGTTCAAGTAATGCATTATATCAAGGACTTCAGAGCTTGATTCCTCCCTGCTTGACATTGCACAATTGTTTATACCCATGTAGATCAAATGTAAAACAGAGCCTCATCACAACTTGTCACACATATACAGGAGGGGAAAGTGTTCATTGCATGGAGATACAGGACTGGAAGAGATGAGGACAGTTGACATGGAGGAAATGTATGAGTAGCTGCCTACATGAAGCCCTATGCTGAAGTTATATTCCATAAGAAAACTCCATAAACACACGGACAATATGAACAGCCCATTGAAAGTAATGGGACTTCTCACAATGAAACTAACACGTACTCATGGTTTTGTAGCACCAGCTCCTAGGGACACAATCCTCAGGAGGATTCCTGGCACTGCTCATGCTCTCCTGTGAAAACAGGCAAGAGTTGTGTTCAAATCTCCCCAGGTGCTGGATGACCACATGGGCCTGAGTGTCCAACTGCTGAAGGATGCATTTCAGGTACACTTTGGAAGTTGTTAAGTACTTTGATGACTAGTTAGCAGCTAAGAATTAGCAGGAAATAAACACCATTACTTGGTGAAGGGCAGCTAGTTGATACTAAATTGTTTCCTTTGCTTACTTTAGCAAAGGTTTCCCTCCACCCCTTAGCGGAAGAGGATTGCGGTCATTTTATCAGTGTGACTGTGAAAATTGCATGGGGACAGTCTTTTCTCCAGCACAACAAGCAAATGCTACCTTTATTTTCTCCAAACTTACTTTGGTGCAAATTTGCTTTAATTTAAGCAAATTAAATCCATCCCTTCAAAGCACTCAAACTGGGTACTCAACTATGCACTGTGGTTGCCAGAGAAACATTAACACCCTTGCCTTCTCCAGCATTTGCAGGAGCTTAGCACCTCAGAAAACCCACTGTTGTCATTTATTTAAATGACATTTACATTAAACACTTTAGCAAATTCAGCTGGGACATCATGGCCTTGGTGACTTGGCCAGAGCTCTCCAAGAAGCTTGAGAGAGTCTTTGGACAGGATTCATATTTTTTTGACTCCACTTCCTTGTGCTTTACCACCAAAACCTCTGTTAGTAGTGTACGCTACTGTAATGTTTTCCCTTCTTCTCTTCCTCTTGATCTTGACTCTCTAGCTGGCAGCTGTCTGGAGAAAGTGTGTGTGGGCTGCAAGTTCTTGACTCTCAATATAAACAGCACCTAAGTGAAACCAGACTTTCTCATTACATTTTTTCTTTGCTTTCTACTCCCACATAAACACAGAGGTAATGGCACTGTGAGGCACAGAGCCTTTCGTCCTGGCAAACACGCAACTCGTTTACTTCCGTGGCCTGCACATATGAAAAATAAAATCTGTCCTACTAGTAGAGGTAGCAAGCTCCGATCAAAGAGTTTGCCCGGCGTCCTGTCCTGGGCTGGTGCATGGCAGCATTGCGAGTGGTAGGCTGGCACGTCCCTGCACAGACCGACGAGCACCACCGACCCTCTCCTGCCTTCAGGATTCCCCATCCAGCAACCTTTCCCTTCATCTTTCAGTGGCATTGCTTTAGCTGATACATGACTACTCCAGATGTGACCCCTACCAAAATGGTGCAGTTTCCTCTATTTGACAAGAAGCTCTTTTTTCTTTTTCTAAATCTAGCTCCTACCCCTTCATTTCTCCGCTTGCATCAGCTGGGTTATTTTTTTGCAGAGGGGTCATGCAGCTTTCAGCTGCTCTTCTGCAACAGCTCCTGCATAGCAGAGTGATGAGGGACAGCCTAAGAGCTTCCTTCATGCCCTCTCTCACCCTGAAAACTATTCCAGCAGCTCTTGGTAGTAATGAACCTCCTGTGTGCCAACAATAATAATAGAAATAGTAAGGATTTCAGGGAGTTCTTGGAAGTCACAAGACCTTCATTTAAAGGGGATTAAGGAGGAAAATTTGTAAAGTTCCATGAAAGGTATTTCTGAAAACAAGATATTGTAACAAGAGCACTTGAAACCTCCGCTGGGAAATTGGAGACTGCATGAAACTTGACAGGGTTTGTGTTTCATCACCAACACAGAACAGCCCAGGGTCACTGAAAAGTTCATACCCCTTCTACTTTTATGGTGAGTACAAGGGTCCTGGGATGTTGCTACATAAGTAAACACTGGCACCCCGTTAGCTTTCAGTTTTTTGCTTTTGCTGTGTTTAGCACCTGCAGAATTGGTACTGTTCAGCCTTCATAGGCTTTCATGTCCCATTTGCATGTTCTCCATAGCCTTACTCTGAACGCAGCATGGATGTTATGTTAGCATTCTTCTTCCTTCTGCCGTTTAGTAAATTAAAGGGTGTTCGCAGCTCTTGGTGGGGAGATAAGATGCAGTTTGAATCAATGGAGTAATTACAGAAGAATATGACACTAATGGAGCTGATCTGAATGCATATCTAAAGGTGAATGCTATGGCTCCATGCCCAGATGGTACACACTTTCCTCATGATGAGTTATTTATGACTTGACACATCGCAGCTCTGCTGTTTTGTGGCTCGGCAGCATTCATGTCGTGGATAAAGCAAATTCTGTCAATATTGTGTGTTCTTACCAACCCAGGCCTGGCTGCCGAGCTGTCTTCCCATCTGATACAGCCAAGGCCACCCCCTCCCCAGCAGCAAAAGCAGAAGAGAAAGGTTGATACGGCTTCACCAAGGGCAAATCATGCCTGACTAAGTGGCCATAGAAGTGGCCTTCTATGTGACTGCAACAAGGGAAGAACTACTGATATCATCTACCTGGACTTCTGGAAGGCCTTTGATATGGTCCCCAACAACATTCTTGCCTCTAAATTGGAGAGATATGGATTTGATGGATGCACTGTTAAATGGATAAGGAATTGCCTGCATGGCCATATCCAAAGAGTTACAATGAACAGCTCAACATCCAGGTGGAAACCAGTAATGAGTGGTGTCCCTCAAGGGTCTGTATTAAGACCAATACTATTTAATATCTTCATTAATGACATANGTTTGAACTGAAAGTGGGTAGGTTTAGATTGACATAGGGAAGAAATTCTTTACAGTGAGGGTGGTGAGGCACTGAAACAGGTTGCCCAGAGAAGTTGTGGATGTCCCATCACTGGAAGTGTTCAAGGTCAGATTGGATGGGGCTTTGAGCAACCTGGTCTAGTGTCAGATGTCCCTGCCTATGGCAGGGGGGGGTTGGACTGGATGATCTTTCCAAACCAGTTTGTGATTCTATGGCATCTCTCCTTTTTGGTGCATCTCTCCTTCATAAAGAAGAAGGGCGGAGCTCAGGATACCTAAAAGGACACATGGTTCCTAGGGACCATGCAAGTCTTGACTGCTGTCCCAACCAAAGAGCTCAGGCAGGATAAACCCAACCAGAGAGACTAGTGACATGCTCAGCTTGCACAGGAGCCCAGGCAGTCTAGCTCCAACTACAAGGCTATTTTCCCCCTATCAGCTGTGGCAACCCTCTGCTCCAGGTACTTAACAGCAGCTGAGCATGAAAAGATTATCAAAATCCTGGCTCAGTTTTGATTGCCTCTTGAGACCAAAGTTTTCACTGAGGATCCTCTGCACTGTATTGGTTTTGCATTCATTTTAGGAGCTAAAGAAGAGTTCTGTACCTAAGGAGCCTGATCCAGCACTAAACTGCTCATCAGCCCCCCAGGAAGTCACTTTCCAGCCTGTAGGACCTTGGGGACTCTTCCTATGAATCAATACTAAGCCTTACATGAACATGACTGCATATTGGCCCAGAGACATAGGGCTCAAGAAATCCAAAACTTCACAGATCATATGTGTATATATATATACACACACACACGATGTATATCATTATAGATATATCATTATATTCAGATATAACAGATTGTAATACAGCTATTCTGGGACCTTCAAAGTCCATTCCCTGTGGCATCACATGCTTCTGGCATGACAGTGTTTATCCTTGCTTCTGCTTTTCTTATTTGTCCCATAGCCTTAGGCTGAGGACTATTGTACCCAGAGATATTATAATACCTAATACACTGGGGCTAGGTGGTAACACAAAATATATATCTGAAAGGCAATAGCTTGGCAATAGTCCAGCTATCCAATGATATGAGCGTTCAGTCTCTCTCCAACCAACACGCCTAAATACTGATGTTTAGAAACCATAAGAAGAAAGGTCTTATTTCTTTATTATTTCTAATGGAAGCATTTAGAACACAAATATGTGTGCCAACAGTAGCAAAAACCAAATCATCTGGGCCATTAGTTCCCCTAATGAAACAACTGGGCACAGCCAGACCCAAGTCTTTGATGCGGTGGGTCCATCCCAAGGGAGGTTGTCATTGATTTCAGTGCATGAGCATCAGATGCGAAATGCTGTTGTTTGAGCTTTGCAGACTTCAGAACATGCACATGGAGCTTTGTTTTGGCTAAGGACTCTACACAGAGACTAAACCCCCTCCAAGAATAATGGCAGGTTCCTGCAATTTGGGGCCAGCTATACATTTTGAATGCAGCCCTATTTTGTCACCTTCTTTTCCATACACCAGCAGTCACAGCTGTCCAGCTGCTCTGTTTAAATTACTGCTTTTTTGTAACTCTTTAATTAATCAGGAGAATGCCACAGCAGCACCAGAAGGGACTCTTAGCTTTCCTGCCCTGACACAAAGCAGACATATGCCATGGCTAACAAGACAATGCCTTCTCTGGGGAGAGGATAGTCTTTTCACCTATACACATCCATAGCTGCCTCCAGTCCTGCTGCTGTACTGGCTCCAAGAAGAGAAGCTAAGCAAAGGTATATAACAGAGCCAACAAATAATTCAGTGGATAAAAGTTGGTGAATAATATTTAGACCCACATGCCATAAAATATGTGTTCCTTGCTCTGCAATTTCAGATTGTAATGGTGGGAATGGGTAAAAAGATCTAACTGATATGTTTGGTAACAAATTTTACATCTGTCCTTTGGCATATTATGGAAAACAGTAGCTGGGTGCCAAAAGATTAAATTGCTTTTTTGGTAACTAAAGTGAAACTTGGACAGATATTTCTTGCTACCGAGGAACATGAGCCCTTCACTTGGCAGCTGTAGGAACCAACTCCAGGTAACCAAAATTTGCATCAAAAAATAGTAATAGTAGAGGACCTTGTTCCAACTGTAGACCTAAATCTTGTTCCTGGACCACCTAATAAAAAATCAGAGTTTAGGTTTTATTTCTCCCTAAATCTTCCATAGCCCAGCTGCATGATCTAGACCCTTCTGGGGAACAAAGAAAAAATAATTAAATGCAGCATGACTCTTCTTTCCAGGTTTCAGCTTGATGAGATTTCAAATGGCTGATACAATTTCTTGCTGACTGACTGGTGTCTTCACTAGGAAGAGCGAGTACTCAAGTGACGCAGAGAAGCATCGATACTTGCATGGGACGGAGCCTGTTTCCCACCAGTGGGGTATTTTCCAGGTTTAAATTTCCTTGTGTGAGCACAAGTTGTGCTCTTCCCCATGAGGACTACAGCAACACACATTCAGCTTTTCTCGATGTCTCCTGAGGACCTTTTCTAATATTAAGCCCAACTCTTCCTCTGCTTCCACAAACCTGTCCAAAAGCTCTTCTGTCCGCTGCCAGCTTCCTCTGCAGACCTGGCAGACCTCAACAGACCACTCCTTTTATATGCCAAAACTTCTTAGTACTAGCTGTCTCCCTGCTGAGCAGATATGTGGCCTTATAGAGGTCAAAAGCAAATATAAGTCTTACAGTGCAAAAATCAGTTTCGGTTCTGCTTCTTTCTATTCAGCTTCAAAACCTGAGTGAACTTCAGTCCTTCATGTTGGGTTTTTCTCCACTCTCTGGAGGACATACATAAAAACTTTTCTTCCAATTTCTCTGCTATTATGCAATCAGGTATGATTGATCCTTTGACAGAGGCATCTAATATTCCTTATGCTGTTACTATACAATTTCCATTATACACGATCACAATCTCCACCCTTTGCAGCTTTTCTTAATTATGACATTTGCAAATGAATAATTAAAAAAAATGCAGAAGAGATTTTTCTTTTTGCAGCCAAATATAATCACGTAAATCATTCCAAATGTTGCAATCTCGTAATTTCAAGACAAGTCTGGTTTCATTGCACAAGAATTCAGCAGTATATCATCTGGTGTTACAACTTTGTTTAACAGAAAATTGTGTGAAATCAAGTGCTAGATCTTGAGATCCTCTGGCCTGAAATCATGCATGGCTTCTGAAAGGAAGGGGTGGCAGTCCCACCTCTCAGGAAGTTCAAACAATAAACTGAAGCAGTACATGAAAATTATTTATACTGAGTCATCATCCATTGGAAGAAGAAATTCACTAATAGGATGGGGTCTGTTCGCATGTAACTCAGAATAGTGAAAAAGAGAAGTATTTAAGGTCCAAAAATGGCCATGAGATGATACATAATGGTAGATGTGTAGATGAGGTGGAAGAGCAGGAGAAGACGAGAATTTGCGTCTACAAGATCCTCTCTGAAAGCCACAGTAACTGCCAATATACCTCTTGATATGACTCCTGTTTGCTGGAAATGGTCATTTCCAGCCATCTTGCTTTAGCCTAGCAAAGAGATACAAAACAAAGCAGTGTCACCTCAGATGTCTTCTCTTTCCCTTGGGTCTCACCTTGACAAGGTTTAGTTGGCCCAAACTCAACAGCTGAAGTCACCCACTGTCATGACCTGTGGAGACATTTCTCAGACTCTTTTCATATATAGCTGTGGCCTTTCTAATCTCCCTAGTCAAATTAAACTGTTCCTGCTCAGAAGCCTACAGAGGTTCAAGCAATCACCTCGTGGATGCCACAGCCTTTCGGGTTTATCTTTACTGCTTGGAGCTTTCATATGCTTTGGGTCTGTGCTCCTCCAGGCTCCAGACAGAGGCTGGGGAACCTTTTGCTGGTGGCTTCTTGGAAACCAACAGAGCAACTAGTTGCTCCCATAACTTCTTCTGCTCCTCACCTTTATGTTGGGATTTTTTTTTTTCCTTATATGATTTTAGCATTTCTTGGCCCAGGGGGAATAATCATAGGTGGAAACTACCATGTTTCAAGAGTCCCTCTTTGGTTCCCAGCCATGACTTGCTGGTGCTTTTCTCCAGCCTGTCCTCACCAGGCTGAAACCAGAGCTGCTATAGTGATGGGTGGGCACAGGAGAGGTCTTGTGCACTGCAGCTCATCTGCTCTCCCTCCACGCACCACAGCTCATTCAATAAAAGCTGTTACCTCTCGGTGCAAGACATGGCAGGCCCACTCTGCCTTCCTTCCTCCCCATTTCTGCAGGGTTTTTTCTGGGCACGTGCCCTGCCTCTTCCTTCCCCATCTCATCCAGCTGGCGGTCATGCCTGATGTTCACCCAATGTTAGATGATGGTCCCTGCTGTCTTTTAAAAACCAGACCATGGTCTGAGTCCTCATGGATGCTGAGAAAAGCAAGAACACCCCAGAGGTGCAGAAAGCAAATAAAATTAACAGTGCTTCAGCGTCAAAGCAAATATCATTATTCTGAGCATGCCTAGTTTTTGAGTTGAGCATCCCTGGAGTCATGAACACACACACACATGCATGCAGACACACAGAACAGTGTTTAAAGGCTTCCCAGGAAGGGAAGGAGGTTGTATTTTGCTACCCTGCCCGCCCCAGAAGGGGAGAGGGGAGCCCCTAAAAAGGGCTGCGAAGGTGCCTGCTGCCCCTGCCCCAGCGCGGCTCCAGGGACAGCAGGGGCTGGAACCAGTTATCAGGGCTCTGGCTGAAGACAGTGGCCTTGAGCAACTACCCACCAAAGGCTTGGTCTTACGGCTTTAATTTCTGGGAGGCGCTCCTGTTTTCGGAGGGATTTATCTTTTCTGTAGGAGGATTTTCCCAGCGGGCTTTGCTTGTACGCGTAGGGAAGAAGGCTGACACAAGCAGATTTTAATTAAACCATTCTTTTAGCTCCCCAGGCTAGTGTAATTTAACTTATTCTCAGAGATAATATTAATACTTACGTCATTTTTCATGATCATTAGTTTTTCTTGTGGAATTACATTGCAGAGAAAGCCCCCTGGATGCAAACGCTCGTTGACTCCTATTGTTTCAGTTCCCTTCAGCCATCATTTCTCAGCCTAAGAACAAATGTTACCAGCAACAGGAAGGAGCTTGATTTTCCAACAAATCAGCAGAATTGTTCATGCAGAGAACGGGCATAATGTCTCACTAAGATCTGCCTGGTTAGAGGCGTTATTTGTCAATAAAATATAAAAAGTAACAAAAAATGGGTACTGTCTCTAGGGGACTGAGATGGGAGACTTGGAAATCAGAGGGACTTGGAAATCAGTGGCATCACAGTAGCACAGATCCAGAGGAGGAGAGCAGGGATGCAGGGGGGGGGGCGGGGAGCCCTGCTCTGCCCCCCAGTCAGCAGCTCTGCCTCTCTTCTCACCCATGTGTGGGTTCATTAGCAGCCCTGATTGCCATCTGACACCACCCCAAGTGGAATATCCTAGGATTAGCTGCTCAGGCCTGGCAGGGTATGAGCTTACACTTTGCTCAGCTCTGAAGAACAGGCAGATAAATAAGAAAGTATGGACTGAGGGTGTTGGTTATTATATTGCCCTCCAATGCACAAATGCTGTGCTATTTCATTTCAGAGGTTCATCATTTTTTGCAAGAACAGCGGGAAGGAGTAGCTCTTGTGAAGCCGATTGCAAAGCTTAGGTCTTAAACCCCAAGAGGGAGGAATGCATATATTATTCAGATATAAAGAAGCATCTGGAGCCCAGCTTGCTTTAATGCTGTTCCTAGGAGACTTACTTTGGGTGCTAGACAAAGCTACAATCATTTTAGTAGTTTACGCTGACATGCTGAGGTGGGGTCTCGCTCAGCCCATATGGGCATGTAACCAGAGGAGATGTGCTGCCACTCCTCTGTTTTACGGGGGGAAATGATGGGGGGCTCCTGCTGGGCTCCCCCATCGTCTCCCTGCCCTGGAGGTGGGTGCAGCAAGAGCGACCACCGGTTGTACCTGCCCTTGGTGCGTGCACAGCCCTGCTCCAGCACAGAAGGGGGAATATTTGAACCCAGGCTGAGTTTTTGCATATCCTGAATGCTCTCCCTAACCTGCAGGACCATGTAAAATCATGTACGGTACTTAAAGACACCATGCTGCTATTTGGGATGTGTCAAGGCATTAGAGGAAAGAAGGGTATATAATCTAATATGATGGGGTTTTCATGATGGGTTTCTTTTCTAAAATGTAGTGTCATTGTGATTTTAGCCTCTACTGTGTTGCAGTACGTGGGTCTGGCCCCTCGGTCCTTTCCTACATGCCTTGCCTTCCTCTCCTCTGAGCCTGCCTTTCATCTTTTATTTCTTCATGTTTCTCCCTTAAGTGCATTCGCTTCACAATATTTGTAAACCCTAACCTGGCCTTCGAAATACCTTAGCAAACCTGTGCAATATATAACAAGAAATTCTAGACGTGGGATCTGGAGGGTGCTGCTCCCCTGCTTCCTTCCAGCTCCCTCCAATACAAACCAAACCATGTCGGTTTTGGGGCTGATGAGCTCTGAGAGCTGTTTTGCTCACGGCTTTAGACCCAGTGCGGTTGGCTCAAGCTCAAGCGCAGGAGTGGTGGGCTCTTTTAGGAAGGGAAGGGCTGAGAGGTAAAACGCAGAGGGATTCGAGTCCCTAACCCAGCCTGTCACCTGAGAAATTGCGGCCCGAGAGCATGGCCAGCGGGAAGGCAGAGGTGGGAGGGAAAGAGTCACCCCCTTAATGCTGAAAAACTGGAATGAAGCAAGTTTAGAGAGATTACCGAAACCTGTCCCAGTCCTGCTTCCTCTCCTGTTCCTCCCAAAGGCAGTGTGGTTTGAACAGGAGCAGCACGGAGACCTGAATATGTGTTTTGTAATTTCAGTTTTTATTCATTCTCCAAAAGCACAAACGTACCTCATGCCTGAAATTATTTCTAAATAATTTCTAAAGAAATTATTTTTGTTGTTGTTTGGCAAATAAAACAAAGCAAAAAGGCAAGATGGAAAACTTGGATCAGCTCTAATAAGTTTATTAATATTCACCATGGCTGTACATCAGAAAAATCTAGTTTCATAATATAGCTTCTTAAAGTATTGGATTTCGGTACCAGTGTGGATATTTCAGCTCTGCTCTTAACGTCTTTCCTGGTTGTATCATAAAATGCATCACAGCAGCATGACACTTGCTGACCTCTGTAAATACCCAACCACAATGATGCTGTGATTTTCAGTAAATGATCATTTCAAAGGCTTTTTCATGTATTTTGGACCTCAGTCATTATGGATTGCTGGTGGTGGCAAAGGATAGTAAGATAATGAGTACATATTTTCCAGTGCTGTGCCTCACTCATCCTGCCAGGCTGCTCTGCGCAGGTGGAGCTGGAGGGTGAGTACCCAAAATGGTAGCAGTGCACATCAGGTCTGTAAGTGCAATAATAAGGAGCAGCTTAGCAGCATTACTGCACTGATACAGGAATTGGGCACCGCGTCGGCTTTCTTCTTAGCTAAGGGGAGCGTGGTGAACATGTGTGATTAATGTTCTGGGTCTTTCAAGGGACACAGGTAATATAATATGGCAAGGTAAACTTTTTTTTCAGGAATAAATTAGAGGTGAGCTACTCCACTTTAGTTTTTAACCTCTTTTTTTATCCTTATCCTTCAGCTGGCTTGAAAACAAGTGTGGGGATGTTTGGGAAGGAATCCCCCAGGTAACTGGGATGGAAGGATCTGGTGCAGATTTTTTTTTACTGTGGATGATATCATATCATATCATATCATATCATATCATATCATATCATATCATATCATATCATATCATATCATATCGTATCTATTGTTATCCAGAGACTCATGTGGCTTTAGGGCCTGATACACTGCCAGAGTTGGATTAGGAGCTCTGGAAGTTTAGCTGTGATTTCAAAGGGAGATATTTAGCTAATAATCCTTTGCAGGTTCACACAGGAATGTGGAGGGGAGGCGTCTCTCCACTGAGGGGCTAACAGATTTATTACCCTGCCGTGAGCGTGGGCTGGGAAGGGGTGGCAGTGGAAGGCTGTTTCCTTGCCTGCAGAAGGCATTAAGCCCGGCCTTGCTGAGGGAAGCAAATCATGGTTTCTTCCCCCTCTGGGCAGCTCATTTCCCTTTCCCCTTCCCTTCCTTTGTCCACCTTCCCGCTATATCAAGGCACTTTATACAGCAGCTCTGCTAGCTGCACCCCCAAATTGCTACAGCTCTGCTAGTGATGTCTTTTCAGTTTCTTCTGCTCTCTAAGCAAAAAACATGTAGTACAGAGAGCACTGTGGTATGTTTTCAACTTATTGAGCACCTCCTAAGCAGACTATCCTTCCTCTTACTTCAGGGAGATTCTTACAGATAAAATCTCCTGCCTTGTATTTACAAAAACGTTGTCTTTTTTGCAGAGAAGACTCTGCAACTTCAGTACCCTAAGTTTGCCAGGTACTGCCCAAGATGAGGATGACCGTTCCTGCTGGGATATTCAGTCTGGATTGCACATTTATTGCAAGGAGATACTTTCTTCCAGTTTTGGACAGGCTCCTTTTTTAACCCAGATTTCGCAGAACAGCATATCACATCGCTATCAGCATGTCAGCATCACTAAGAGCATACTGACATCCCTAGGGAACCTCCTAGCCTGCTGCAGCCCTCAGACGATTACCCATTATTGCTCTTCCATGTGGGTGGCGATGAAGCTGTAACGCATAGTCCAAGGGCTATCAAAAGAGACTTCAGGGCCTCGGGATGGTTGGTAAGGGAATCTGGAGCACAGGTTATTTTTTCCTCTCTCCTTCCAGCTGTGGGCAGAGACATTGGAAGAAAGAGATGCGCCCAGTCTATTAATACATGGCTCCGTGGCTGGTGTCACTGCCACAACGTAGGGTTTTTCGATAATGGAATGGCCTACATGGCACCAGGCTTGCTGGCGTCAGATGGGATTCACCTTTCTCAAAGGGGGAAGAGTGTCTTTGCTCATGAACTAGCGGGGTTCATTGGCAGAGCTTTAAACTAGACGTGAAGGGGCAGGGGGATAACACCAGCCTCGCCTGTGGCAAGCTGTGGGATGA
>VZTL01039497.1:0-19556 GCA_013400535.1 Scopus umbretta
TGTGGAAATAATTTAAAAACCCTATTGAAAGCTATGAAAGCTACATATGATTTTTTCTGCAGAGAAACACATTCCAGTTTACAGAGGAGCCACACCAGTTAAGCAATATGTACAGCACAAAGATGTTTTGTAGGATCAGACTATTTGTTCAATGTTAAACACAAATGAAAACAACTTATAATTGCCTAAGATTAATACATTACAGTTGAAAGACTGTTAATAGAAGGAACATTCATATTTAGTGTTATTGAAAATGAAAATAAAGATACACACTTTGAGGATTATGAATGATGACAGGCTTACAAGAATAATAAATAAGCTACAATAAGTTGTTACATATCTGTTTCTTTAATACACTTAAGACTTTCAGTAATGTGTATTTTCTTTTCTCCATTCCACCACTTCCTATCCTTGAAGGAGGTTACTCTCAAAGCAGATGTTTATGTTTAGTCTCAAAATTGAACTGAGGAAGGGCAAGGATTCCAATGTACAAAATTTTCATTATAAACCAGCATATGCAAATTAGATTACAAGTAACAAAATCCAAGGAACTCTGCAACTAAAGATGATTTTACAGCTTAGCTTTTTGCAGCTACGCATGGTTTTCAAAGCTATGTTTACAGTTCCAAATGTAAGAAAAAGCTAAATTTTTGGAGGCAGGGTGAGGGAAATGACAATAACAGTTTTGCTCAAATCACATTTGTTCATTTTCCAGTTTGCTGAGAAGTAACACTTACATTGCTGCACTTAAGTCACTCGCTTAATTACTTTCAGAAAGAATGCGGTAAACACAGGAACAGTGAACGCAGAATAATCTCATGCATTCAGTTGTAATTAGCAATACCTGTTGGAAGACTATTGTGTCCAGATTTGGTGGCCGGACTTTCTTGTACTACGCTTCCCCTGTTGCCCACAGCATTGGACATCCAGTTATAGAAACTCACAGAAGATGGTTCAGACAGCAAAGGATGTTCGGATAACATGTCTGTGGCCACAGTATTTCCTATACAGATAAATCAGAAGCTCTAGCATTTGTTGTGTCAAAGTCAGCAAAGACCAGGAACACAGCATAATTTGACTGACAATACATATTTACTATTTTAATAAGACTAATTTTCAAGGTTTGTTCCAGTAAATTATGTGGCAAGCAGCACTACAGGTGCTACCACCCAAGTTATACTATGACACTAATGGATGTTCCACTGCTAGTATCTTTGCATTTGTTCATCTCTACCATTAATTAGAGGAAAGGAGTCATTGAGAAACCAAAACACCTTTTTTTTCTGGATGTTATTTCATTCCCTGACAGCAAAGGAGTGAGGTTTTAGAGAAAATGCAGTATCAAACTTATCTGGTTTTCCTTAGATGAATTATAACTATGCACTCTGAACAATAATATAGAACATAAAAATTTCAGCTTATGTATTTCAAACTGCTGCAAAACACATTTGTTCAAGAGACTATTACTAGAAATCTTCACATTTTTATACACAACCTAAGCTACTGGAACATCAGTTTTAGTCCACTTTTTGAGTTACTTAGAGCCAAGAAAAAATGACAAATAGAGAACGATCACTTCATTTCCTTTTTCATTCAAAAAGACTCACTTAAGTAATTATGTATTATACTGAAAAAAAAATAGTAAGGCTAAGTAAAAGGAAAATATTTGATTTTTGTTAGTGGTCATTTCTCTTCCCAACCTGATGTACTTGCTGTTGCTCCTGGGAAATGGTACGGTGCAGCAGTGTCTAGGAACTGCCATTAAAAACTATGATTCTTATTTGGGTGGAGGAAAGGGGGAGGTGGGATCTTAAACAGAAATGTTAACTTACAGTGAAAATACAGTACTTTTTCTAAATCATTAAAATAAAATCATTCCTCCCTTGCCCTCCCTTTAGCTTACTTATGTTACATCATACCTGTTCTTGTTAAAGAACTACTTTTAACAGCAGTTGTACTTCTTTGAGGAGTCCCTTCCAAAAGATTATGCAGGCTAGGAAAACTCCCAGTAAGATAGCTGAGCAGACTCTCTTTTCTTGGACTTTCTTTGACTGCCACTCCAGAACGGCCAACGTGCACTGGTGAGTCTGTAGCTGTATCTCCACTAGTGTAACTTAAGGAATGATACGGATGTATACCCTTGTGGAGAAAACAAAGAAACTAATGCAGTACTGTATAAACTGCAAAAAGGAAGCAACATTTGGTCTGAATATAAGATGAGAGCACAGTAACTACAAAATTCTCATTCCTGCAAACTTTTGGACAAGTAGCATTTCACTTGGAGCAAGTCATATGCCATACAGGTGTTGTGCATAAAGGTGCTATTGAATTCTCAAGTATTAAAATAATTTTACGTGTAAAAACAGTTTAAGAAGCCAAACAAGTAACAAATGCAATTGCAGATGTGTAGAATGCACCTAAAGCAAGTTTGCAGGAGGAACAGTACGTACCACTGAATAAAAGCCTCATTTGTATTCGGTCTTCATCTGAAGACCAAATTCCTCCCATTCCTCGTATAATGCTAAGTGCAGCCTCTGGGGAAGGTGAAGAACAGAAGCTTCTGGCACCAAGAGGAAGGCTCCTGGTCCACCTAGAGGCTTCAAACTATGAAACAGGTTCTCTTCCCTTAAAAGTGAAGAAGAGCCAGATGTGCTTTCAAGCAAAGCATCTGGGTCACTTAACCCTAAACCACGCAAGACCACCAGGAGGGAGCAGTAAGTGATAGTAGCGGGCGAGTATCTGCTACAGGGGACAAACGCGCCAGTGTATGCTGGAGTCCAACCAGCTGGAAAAGAGCTCTGCAGAAAAGGTCCTGGGGATTCTGTGGGACACCAAGTTGAATGTGCGGCAGCAGCGTGCCCATGCCTGGCTGCCCAGCCTGGGCTGCATTAGACAGCAAGATGCCAGCAAGTCGAGGGAGGTGATCCTACCCGCCTTGCTCAGCACTGGTGAGGCCACACCTGGAGTACTGTGTCCAGTTACGGCTCCCCAGTACAAGAGAGAAATACCGGAGAGAGTCCAACAAAGGGCCACTAAGATGATTAAGGGACCAGAGCACCTCTCATATGAGGAAAGGCTGAGAGAACTGGGACTGTTCAGCCTAGGAAAGAGAAGGCTCAGAGGGGATCTTATTACTATATATAAAAACCTGAAGGGAGGATGCAAAGATGATGGAGGCAGGCCCTTCTCTGTGGTGCCCAGTAACAGGAGAAGAGGCAGCGGGCACAAACTGAAACACAGGAGTTTCCTCCTGAACATCAGGAAACGCTTTTTTACTGTGAGGGTGACTGAGCATTGTCACAGGTTATGGAGTCTCCATCCTTGGAGATACTCAAAAGCCATCTGGACATAACCCTAGGCAACTGGCTCTAGGTGGCCCTGCTTGAGCAGTGGGGTTGGACAAGATGACCTGCAGAGGTAGGTCCCTTTCAACCTCAGTCATTCGGTGAAAAAACACAGCTGAAAAGGAATCAGTACAAGCCACCAAGCTGCCTAACATGCATACACAAGACAACAAATGACTTAAAATAAAACAAAACCACCCAAAAAAACCCAAACAAAAAAAATAAACCAACACACAAAACCCAAACCAACCCCCCCAAAACCACAAACGTTCACAGACTCTTTCTGTTCAGAAAGTAGAGATAAAAATAAAATCTTGCAGTTTTCTGAACAACTTGTGGAATAAAAAAAACCACACTAAATTAAAACAAGTTATTGGAGAGCTTTGTCAATCTTATCTTTTGTATAATGATAGTTAAATCCTCATTTCTGTGTCCATAAACAGATTAAAAGCCAGAAAAGGTAATGGACACCCTTAAATGATGCACGTATATACTGTTTTTAAGCATGGCTCTCAAGTTAATTAGCAAGAAAAACAATAAACAGATGCAGAATATAGGCCAACTGACGGAGCATCACTTTTTATAAGGCAAGTGGCATATCTTCCATGTGTTACAGTTATAGGTAGTTATAGTTACATTTTAGACAAGCATTTATTCATACAAGGCTCCACTTTCCCCTCGTGCATGGCACTAAAAACTTACCTTTATTTTCAGAACAGAATCACTGTGAGTGTGAGTCTTGGATAATTTCCTCATGATCTCAGCACCAGTTACAGGCCCCGAAGAGCCACCAGCAGGCGGAGGGCGATTAGCTGTTCCTTCTAGAAGCATTGTGTGCTCACTGACAGTAGCTGGAAGCAAGCAAATAATTTTGCTCATTTATATATATATATATGGGGAAACAAGATTATTTATTATTCCATACATTTATTTACAAGCAGTCATGAACTTCCAAATTCTGACACATACCTACACACACATCTGTCTAGGGAATTCAAGGGAATTTTAAGATTAATAAGAAAACCTCAGACATAGCCCTACTGGATTTTTTTTAATAATCCAAGTACAAATCTTCTTGTTCTTCTAATGTCATACAACTGTTCCTCTGTGCTACAGGTCAAAAATAAGTTGCCAAATTTCACTTTCTTTTGCTGACTCTGGCATGGCTGATCATTTTTTGAATGAAGTTGCTTACATTTGCATGAATTCCCTCTATAAGTAAATCTATACAAGGCAGCAAAATTGCCACTTCCAAAATTCTTTGTGAAAAATAGAAGACTATACACAGGGAAAAAAAAAATAAAATTAAAATACTTCACTGGTTCTCATAGTCTGTTTCTGCTGAACCAAAGCAGATATTGGGGGTGGGGTGGGCACAAATATTTCCATCATACTGTATGATTACATACAAGTTTCACACACAAACATATTTGCTTTTGCTGTCTTCAAGCTGCTAACTACTGCCTGGCTTTTAACCAAAAGCAGATTCTCCTTCTGAGTTTTAAAATTATTTCTTCCTCAATGTTACATAATTCTTACTTGAGATAAGACAAACATAAACATTGTATTTCTGAGAACAGTAACACTGTATATAGATGCTACAAACACAAAAAACCTAAGTCAAGATAGAAAAAAAAAAAAAAAGTGCTGCAACAACACATATTTATTTATATCCTTCCTTTCTGTGGTTCTTAAGTCAGCTCTGTATCAAATACAAAAATAAATCAGTAACTTATGTTAAACTGGCAATGCGTAAGCTGGCAACAGAAATCTACCCCACATGAAGCAGTAAAAGTAAGGAAAAATTTTTTTTATGAAAATATGTCTTCACAAAGAGCAAATAAGAAGCTAGGTTTGAAGCTATACCTAGGACAATTCATAGAATTGCATGTTACATTTCTTAACGAAGGTCAGAAGCTGCACAACAAAATCATAATTGCAAGCTATCAAATAATTAAGATGATGTATTTTGTGCAGTAAGTAACAAGACAAAGCATAAGAAGAAAGAGAAGTCTCCTGCTTTGGTTTTCCCCAAACAAGTAAGAATTATTATAATACTGTAATAATGCCAGCAGCTGCTTCAAAATGAAAATGATTCTAAAAAAGCAGCTTGATGACGCTAAAAAAGAAGACTATAAAGTATTCAAGCGTTAAAACTAAAGAAGATACAAATTCTGTGAGAGGAATTACTTGTCCCTATGCATTTTTATGGAAACAGAAGAACACAAAACTACCTGCATCAAATTCAAACTCTGCTCCATCAGCACTTGTGTCACTCTGAAGACCCCCTCCGTTGTCTAATCCAAGTCCATCCTCATGCTCGTGGCAGGCATTTGTCTGCAATTTCACCGGCTGAGCTGGTCTGTGTAAGCTGACTCCTTTAAAAGCTGGGGTCACCACAATGAACTTCATCCATTGCCTTGCTAAGGCAACTAGACCTTTCTTTAAGGTTACTAAGGCAGGAAGGCCATCACTCTTAAGAAAAGAAAAACAAAAATGAAATATGCATATCACAGCATTTTGAGGTAAACCGGGGGGGGAAGTCAGAACTCCCTTAAACCTTTGTGCTCAAGAGGCCTATGACATAAACATGCTGACAACATGCAACGTCCATTCAGCTATAGGAAGCCACAGTGCTAACAGAAAAAAATTATAGCTTCACCAAACGTAGTAGATACGCTCCTTTACATGACCTGAGGATCTAGCCCAAGGGGCCAAAGATAAACAACAGGAAGCAGGTTTATTAAGTATAAAACTAGAAGTACTTAATTATAAGGCTCCGAACTATGGACTAAAATTCACAGCAGCACTAGATTGACTGTACAAACACAACGGATATTAAAAAGATGAGGTTTCTGCCATCACTGATAAGCAGTATTTTAAAAACATGAATTTGAGGCAAAAAAAAAGGGATTGTTTTGATCACATCACTGAAGTGTGCTAAAGAAAAAAAAAAAGCTTCTGATTTTGACCACGAATGTTATTTCTGCAACAAATCGTGCTATTTCTGATCACTGGGCTCTCAGCTGAGTATGTTGAAAAACATAGTGTTTAAATCTGACAGCCATGGAATTGGATTACGAAAATGACACAAAATCAGGAACAAACACTCCTCCTTATGCCTAATATGTTTGTTCAAACAATTATTTACCACTACAATCCAGACATTTACATTCTAAAGCCACCAAGAAAAAGATTAGATTCTTGAGCTTTAAAGTTTCTACAATTCTGGCTCTTTTCTTAAACTGTCTGCATCGTCCAAATATTTCTAGAAGGCATGAAAACTAGTTCTGAAGGAGAGAATTTGGAATAATAAAAATGCCTTTTTGGTTTACAATTTCTCATGTATTTACTAATAAAACAGCTTGATAAAAATTATGCATATGCAGAGGCCACAGCAAAAATAGCAGATCTGAAAGAAACTGAAATGAGAGAAGCCATAGCTACTTATCAATTTAAGGATATATATGAGTTTAGGTTACATTTTCTTGTTTGTTAGCTTTCCTTCAACTGTTACCTCATTTAAGCCATTAGAATCAGTAAATCTGAAACTAACACACTGAGTTACTTCCATTTTTGCGGGGTAACTCACCATGGTGGCATCCTCAATAATGGAGTAATTTGCTTGATGAAGGTAATGGTGCAATATATTACACAGTAAACAAGAAGGATTTTCTTGCAAGAAACGAGCCACTTTGGTAAGCCTGTTGTACTTGCTTCTCAGGGGAAAGTGCACACTTTTATTCTAGATAAAACGTAACAATTTTTCACATATGAACATACTTGCAAACAGAACACGCGCATGAACTACAAGATTTCACCTATGATACCACAAACCTCTAACCCCATTTCGAACTTCTGCAAAAAAGATTTGCCACGTGGATACCCACCTTATCTTATATAGTGGTAAGGGAAAAATCATACTTGATCCTTACCTATTTACATGATGTAATAAAACAGAAGGCTGGATTCAAATCGCAGACTTTGTGAAGTTACCTCTGGACTAATGGACATACACACAAAGCTAGCTGTGATTTTCAAAAAACCTGTTTACTCCTAGTTAAAGAAAAAACAGGCACTTTTCTGATTTGATTTAATGCTAGAAAAAGGGTAGGAGAAGAAATAGGAAAGGAGGTAGAAATAAGAGACTGTTGCAAAAGATGATTGAGTACAGCAGAAAGCTAGCCTGACACTAAGCTTGTCAATCTTACAGCGCCACATGGGATCTCAACAACGGCTATCGCCTCAAAATCTTCCCACTAGATGGTGCTAAGTAAACAACCAGCAGAAAACAGCTTACACACAAGAAAGCTCCTTAGCAAATCACAGTAACACCCAATTTGTCCTGAAAGATCTACCAATCCTACTTTTCAAAAAAAAATTTGTCTATTTTGCATTTCTTGCTAGAATATTTCACCCACACTACACTCGTCCTTCCTTCCTCTAACAAGCAGGCCCAATAAACACAATGATTCAATACACTGCAGGAACACAGAAATTCACATTTTCTCCCCAAAGGTACTTTGAATATTTCATAATTCAACAGACTTTCATATTTCATGAAATATACCAGATGCTACAGCCATATTCTTTACTCTTCCCTTTCAAAAGGCAGACTCTCCAGTTATTTTACCTGGAGATGCACTCCTGTAAGAAGCATAAGATTTCCTCACTAGCAACAGCTGATTTTTTTTCCACTGAAATTTAGATTCTGTTCAAAAAGCACAGGTAGTGAGTTCGTGTGGCCAATTCTGGAAGGAAAGGCTCATAAGAGATGCTGTAAGTTCGTCAGTGAAAATATCCCAAATCCCAAACAAATACATATTACATAGACACTGGTCTGTTCTGATATACCTATTGATTTTATAACCATCATTTACCTCTAATGCTTCTGTCATAATGCAACCCATAACAGCACAGATTCGCAGGGTTCCTTCAGTTTCTAGTTTATTTAATGATGATTTCACTTGATCAATGGGAACAAGCCAAGCACCAACGGCAGGTGTTGCAGTACTCAGGAGGTTCAGCTGCCTATTGAGAAAAATAAAAAGAATTAGGTATCCGTGTTCTGCAGCTGCCATTAGCAAGATTTTCTAATGCTATTATGAATGACATTGAAATAGGTGGAATACAACAGAACAATGTTAGAAAATAACAAACGCAGACTTACTGCCCAGAAAATGAAAACTGGTAAAAAAAGTACCTAGGGCAGGTTTTGTTTTTCATGCTCACACACTCATGATTCCACGCACTCCTGCTACCGCCATTACCTCCACTTCGGATTTGTATTCCCTACTGAAATCACACAGTTTGAAATTCTCATCATTGACCGAATCCCACATTAACTGTTACAAAATACATCATGAAGGACTTCTGCTGAAGGGCTGAGGCAAGAATATCAAGAAAACCACAGAGAACGTTTTCTCATTTGTGGCTACATATTGAGCTTAAACTACTGGCAGGTAAGAATATTTGGCTTGTTCTACAAACACAATATGAAAAACTATCTTAGAAAGATTTATCTTTAACTTTATAGTGCAATAGCAGTAAGATCATGGGTTAAGTATCAGGCTGAATACCAAAAGCACCGAGTGGTTCTCTTCTCTCGCAGCTCTCCTACTCAAAACAAATACCCTTCCCTGCCTTTCTCCTTCATACGTTTCAGTCTCACTGGAATTTTTTTGTTCGCTGTTGGGTTTTTTTGTTAATCTTTCTTTTCTTCTTCTAATCATGCTAGAAACACTTCCTCATAGATGATGACAATAAAAAAGTGGAGCAAGACATCTGTAAAATCCCAAATCTTCATTTCCAGAGAAGCTCCAAAAACTACTGAAATTACATTCAGAATCTACCAAATACAACTGCAATTTAACAAAGCAGAAATGCCATTTTCTTTCTTTTAAATCTGGTAAAATTATACCTTGAAAATATATGGGCTGGAGAGCGCACATTGGTAGGGGCTGCAAAGCTAAACCAAATTTCTTTGATTGTTAGCTTCATGCTGCAAGAGTCAGGGGGAGGAGGCATCAAGGGTATATCTTTCTTCAGATCATCAGATTCAACCCCTTCATCCTTAAAAAAGGAAACAAAGTCAGAAGTGAAATTGTTTTCCGAAATGACTACACTGAAAGGCACTACTATACCATACTGTGCACTGTTCATAAGGAAGTTTCATATGCATTTAGGCAAAAAAAAAACAAAACTAATGCTGTCCACCAACTCTTCCAACAGAATACCAAGAGACCTTGCAGAAAGTTGGAAGTTTAGTGTGCAAGCAGACAGTATGAATGCAGTTGGCACAGCAAAACATCTGTTAAAATGTCCATTTCTTATTACAAATGTTAATCTCTTAAAAAAAAAACACAACCCAAGCCAAATAATTTCTACATAATACGTACATACCTGCTCATCTGAAACTGAATTTCCATTAATATCTGAAGAGGGACTTATTCTATCACAAGGAAGGTTATCGTCAGACACATCAGTATTATAACCACTACCAGTTGGAGAATCTGAGGAGTTATTTGATGCAAGCAATCCACCTCTCTCTGTATCTCTTGATTTGCCCATGACTCCAAATGTATTATACAACACTGCTCCAGATTGTCTTCCTCCTATAAAAGCACATGCACCAAGACTGTAAACGTTTGCCATGCATAAACTTCTATAACTTGTGTCCCATTGAAAAGATACACACTTAAGAGGAGAAATACATATGATTTTGATTAAATAAGGTGCATTACCATTTTACACAACAATTTATCACTACAATTTTTATAGAACAATTCAACAGCTTAGTTGTAGAGCTTCTGATAGTTTGTTCCAAGTAGACAAAGAGTCTGCACATGAAGACTGTTTTTAAACCCTACTCCCTGAAAAGAATAAATTGGATGATGGAAAAATACATATACACTGGTTTGGGGGGGTTTTTTGGGGGTTTTGGTTTTTGGGGGGTTTTTTGTTTGTTTTTTTGTGGGTGTTTTTTTTTTTCTTTTTCAAGCTAGCTTTCCCCCCCCAAACCAAAAACTCTAGCCCTATATGCAGACACTTACTGTGGGTACGATCACAAGGTCATTTAAGTGATCAGTGAAAGCATCAATTGCTACCTTTCCTTTAAGTTCAGAAACTGCTGAAACCGGTTTATATAGAATTGTTTCACATACTGTTACAAGTGGTGTTGATTACTGAAAGTTCCTTTACTGTATAATCGACTACGTAATGTAACTTAGGATAGATGTGTACTATTTAGTATCACCTATCTTCAACAATTTCTAGTCACATAATTGCTAAACTAGACGACCTAGCAGCAGAATTGTTAGCAGTTTCAAAAAGAAAAATAATATAAAGCCTACATAAGCCCTACCTTTTATAGTTAGATTTTCAATTCCACACTCGAACATTATCCAACCCCACTTCTCTTGACTAGGACCAATTCGAGTTACATCTGGAACAGCTTGTTGATCTGTTTCATCCACAAAAGCAAATTCATCCAACTCTTCCAAAGTAAAAAGAACTTTTGATTTCCCGAAAGGAATAGCTGTTATTGCACAAGTTCCAATATCTGTGAAAACACACATATTTACCACTTGATTACAAAACAAAACAAAAAAACCCCAACTTTACATCAGTTTACAGTGTTTTGGGAGTGTTGCCCCTTTAGCATTCCTCAAAGGGGGGAGAAAGAAAGAACATAAAATTGAAGTATGAGCAAGAAAAAAGGAAGCATAGTTTATGAAGTCTAAAAACCTCCCTCCTGCTATGTTAATAAGGGCAGGGTAATTTTTAAATTCAGAAAAACATGGACGAAGCGCACAAAGTTAAAGCTTCGAGACATTCCCAATCCTAACACATCTTCTGTAGAGTCATGTCCATGTGTACAAACAAGCTCCTCAGATTTTTATCTGAAACCAGCAATTGGCCTGACATTGCTTTACCAGAAAAAACCACCCTAACAAATACCTAAGGTTTAATAGCAAGAAATGACAGTGATACTGACAGTGCTCTTGGATAATATGTTTTAGTAGAAACGCATTTGGTAGTAACTTGACACATATGTAGAAATAAAGTTCTCAATTCACAGACTGCTTCTTAGTTGCAAGCGTGGCTATGTCTGTGTTGGGAGGATGTAAAGCACTAAGTCTCACTGATTCCTAAGAAAATACACTCTAGCAGTTTTTAATTCATTACGATCTTTGCTGTCTAAGATCCAGAAGGGTACTGTGCCACCTTGATTTCTTTGATGTTAGGATGTAGCTTAAATATAAATCCTTTCTTCTAGTGACATTTCTGAAGGAACATTTTAAATAATTTTATACCTATTGCCTATTAACTCACACACAGAGCTAAATGTCAAATATCTGGGGAAAAGCTCTACACTGAGTCATTTTATATCCCCTCCAATCCTCACTCTCTGCCCCCAACTTATAACTGCAATCACTTTTGAAGTATACGTGAAATGCTAAGATCCCTAGAAAGACATTTCTCAAACCTTTTAAATAGAAGATGATGAGTATCCTTGGTTAGAATTCAAAAATTACTTGGCCTTCTTGAATGTCTGCAGCATACCTAGCACAGGAACTTCTAAAATTCCACCCATAACTAAGCGAAAATGGAGTTAACCATGTTAATATGTTCTCTTATTGCTTTTGTTTTCCTCCAGTTTCTTTTGCTCACTCATCTTTGCACAGCAGTGGGGTTTTTGGGGGTTTTGTTGTTGTTTTTGTTTTTTGTTTGTTTGTTTGTTTTATTTGGGGTTTAGTTTTTTTTGTTTGGGGCAGGGGGGTGGTTAATCATACTTGTTTCACAGAGCACTTCCTCATGTCCTAAAGATTCCTATTCTTTATAGGACAAAGTAAAACACAGCACTAACTGGTATAGACTCCATCAAAATTGAGTCAGTTTTAATAAATAAAAATGGCCTCTACTTTTGGTCATCTTTTCCAGCATCAGGAGTTATAGCAGCTGAATTTAATTCATAACCTCTTAAAGTAATTTCCTTAACACAAACAAGCAGGAAGACAATTGGGTAGATCTCATTTTCAGTTTTATAGTCACTACTGTTAAAAATCTACAGCTTGTCATGCTGAAATTGCCAGTGCAACAGGCACATTATACCTATCTTGAAATTGTTAGATAGCAGTAAGAAAGCAAGTAAGTATAATTCATTCCCCACATCAGGTGACAAAAATTGGTACCTGAAGAGATCAACTGGGAGGAAGGGAGCCCAGGCCTGAAATTTTACCAGTGCATGTCAATATTTACAATGCGATCCATCTGCCACACAAACTGCTTAGAAGTTTGCCTTGATAGTTTTCACTCTGCCTGTATTTAAATCTAGCACGTTAGTAGAATAACAGAAAATAATTCAGAGTAACAAATCTAAACTTCTTTTTAGAGTATCTGCAAAATCTCCAGGTTCAAGTGTCCTTTTATCTGTGTTGATTTAAAAAAAAAAAAAAAAAAAAGGAAAACAAAAAAAAAACCCCAAAAACAAAAAACCCACAACCAAACAACAAGATCAAGGTCAAATATAACCACTTGCTTCTATGAAAACCGGCATTTCCAAAATTTAACAAAAGGCTTACCTGTTGTATCAAGGCCTCTAAGTTGTCCGTGAACACGGTGGATGTTCAATTTAGCAGCAATTTCTTTTCCTTTTTCTGCTCCAGCATTGGATCTCAGTGAGCCGGAAGACTGAGGCTGCATTTTACTGGTTTGGATGTAACGATCAAATGTGACTGAATTCCTCCCAGTTTCTGCATTGTTTGAAGTCTCCTCAACTATACCCCTTTGAACAGAAGGGAGAAAAAAACAATTAAGCAAATCCCAGATAGACATATTTAATTTGATTATTTTTGTTTAAAATTTCAAGTGACATTGGCACAGCAGTGTTAAAAAAATTCTTTTTAAGGTAGAACATACATATGCCTTGGTTGAAAAATACTGAAAAACTTAATTTTACCCTGCATGACATATAAGCTAGAAAGGGTTAAAACCGAAGTTGCAAAATTATTCCAGAAGGGTTCCTCCACTTCTTAAAGAAACTTCAATTCTAATGAGATATCAGAAGTTAATTTATAAATCACAGAAGACACATTTCATTGCTTAACTCAGTCATGACAACATTTTCAAATACTCTTCAGAACTGCAAAAAAAATGGCACCACTGTTACGTCTTTTGACTAACTTAACGAAGACTCACAAACAGTGATATATATTATTCTTACCTATTCATACGAACTTGTGTGGCAATTCTGTCAAAACACAAAGCTACTAATGAAACGTGAGTCACAGTTTTGCCAGAAGAAACTCCTGGGGATTCATCAACAGATGCTTGTAGTAAACACAGGTTCACCTACATGTAACATTCCCCCAAAGAGTAAACAAATTTAGAAAAGCATGTTACATTAGGTATACATCACTAATTTCTGATACAATCATGTCTTACACTTCTCAGTAAAATGAAAAAGTAAAAAATAAAACCGTCACGCCTAGAAGGTATAAAAACATAGTTTAAAAGACAGGGCAGGCAGTTATCTCTATAGTGGTTGTTATTCCACTTGCACACATACCATAATAAAACTGAGCAGCTCCAAAACAGTCTATCCTGTTCAAAATAGTTATCCACCACAAACAGATAGCTTCACTTAAGCTTTTGGGGAACTAATAGGGATACAAACCAAGGGTAATTTGTGAGGCACATGTCGACTAACAAGCTAAACAAAAAGTTATTACCTTTGGTACAGTAACGTTGGCCTGAAGACCTTTAATTGTCACATTATCTTGCTTAAGTGAGAGATTGGTCTGTGCTGGTCCCTGGTTTGTTGTTCCTGTAGTGGTAGTGTCTATTTTTGTTCCTCTAATATCCTGCTTCGAAGATAACTTGGAGAGGGGAAAAAATAATTTATTCTCACTGAAACTCAGAGCTGCTAAGCTAAAAAGAGTAACAGGATAGTTTATTAGCACTGAAGCAGCAAGAGATTCTGACTCGATTTAAAAGCACAATACCATGACTTCTAGAACAAGGACCGTAGCACTTACAGATACAGCAGATTTAGATCCATAAGGGTAGCAATGCCGTTCTGCAAAAAACTTTCCAATTACCAGATTTCAGCTGAAAATTTGAGTTCTACATATATAAGTTACATAGAACAACTTACTATAAAGTAAATAATTAGTGTCTGTTACACTGTGAAGTTTAAGAAGTTATAAGATACAGACACGGTCATTAACTTGGACAGAAAAACCTCCTAATTCTGTAGAACTACCATACAATTCTTTTCAAGCTAAATTAATTTTTTAAGTTATCAGATGAACTGCAAAGAAAACACATGCACTTTGACAGCTTAGTTTGGACTTTCCTCTACCTCAAAGACCACTATCTCCCCAACTACTGTAAAATAATAAATGATGTATTGCAGATATGAATATAATACATAAAAATATCAGCCACAGTAATTTCTAAGAACAGAATGTACGAACTCATGCAAATTACTGTAGCTACTGACTAGACTGTCCAAAACAGAAAAACTTCACTTCAGTCCCGTAAGAGAGATTTCTGGTCACTGAAAGACAGTATGTAACAGTTGATTATAAAAATGCATGTGCATTAAGCACAAGATAAAAATAATATCATCAAATTAATATAGCATTTAGCTACTACATCTCAAAACAGTGAACTCAATTGAAACTTTCTCCATGTAAAATATAGAAAACAATTTTCTTTCAAATCTTTGTGCATTTTTCTTGTTCCCTTTCTCACATTTTCCGAGAAGCTTGTTTTGCTGTTCTGTACAGCATCTCGAAGAACTTTGCAGTGCAGATCATCAACGATTGATGCTGGGTGTCGAGAGCTAGCACAATGCACCATCGCTTCTATATACCTGTGAGAGGAAACAAGCCCACAACAGACCGTTTAAACTTCCAGTTTCACGTGACAGGCCACCGATAATGTTTAAATAACACTACAGAGAGAAAAATGAAGCACTGACAGATCTAAAGAGCACTTCCCAGGTCAGCATAACGTTCTTCTAGCTTCTTCATGGGAAATGCAGAGTTCCATTCACTGGGTATAAGACCCTACTGTTCCTCCAGTCATGTTATTCAATCCTTTTACCTAAACCTTTGCTGAACCGCACAGCTTTCATTTTAGACAATTTTCAGCATAATCAATTAACATTGCAGTTATAAAAGTAAAATTAATTACCTATCCAGTGCCTCTGCTACAAGAGGAGTCAGAACTACATCTACAGTTCCTTTTACTTCTACTATTGCCGTTGTCCGTGTCTGGAAGACAGGGTGGTCCAACGTCCATTCTTCTGTTATTGTTTCATCATCTGTATTTTCTGCAGACTTCTTTTCCAAAGGAGTATAAGGTGTACTAAGCAAGTCAAATACACATTAATAATCTAGGTTTGCAGAAGAAATACAAAAGTGTTCTGGTATCGTTTTAATTCTTCATAAAATGCATGTAATGGCAGGTTTCTTCTACTGCATAGGTTAGAAAACACACAAATACAATCCCAGGGTAAGGCCCTTCCCTAGATTCAAGTTCAGCTTTTGGCAATGCAATGGACACTTGCCATAAGCACCTCACAAATTAATTTACATTAAGTTACCATTCATAATCTTGAAAACATATGAGTGAAATCATTTAATGTCTTCATGGTGTATGTTCTTTTTGACCAAAACCAAACATTTTATGATAGAATACTCTGTCCTAAAATAGATCGGTACTGAAAACTACTGCTATGTATAAAATTTTGGAAGAGCTAGCAAGAGCCAAAGTATTTAACAAGAGTATCCCTACTCTTAAAAAATATGCTAATAATGTTATGCAGTATTCAACTTACTTAGACGTTGATCCTGTAAGCTGCATGCCTCTGTCCAGTAACGAATTAGCTGTGAGACCCTGTTTAACAATCTAAGATAAAAGCACAAAGTAATTCATTACATTCCTTCTATATATGAAAAAAATACCTAAGGAATCTTCAAATAAAGATTCGCACGTTTTTTTTTCCCCCCTCAAAGAATTCCTCATACGTAGATCCTCCAATATAGTATACAGAAGCTCCTAGGTTTATTTTTTTAAATGACTTGAGAGATTAGGTTAGAAAGTTTTTACATAGATAAAGTGACTAATTGCTTTAAAAAAAAAGCTCCAAATACTAATTCTGCCAAAGGCTTGCATAAACACAAAGCTTTTGCTGCAAAGTGGTAACAAATTGAATTCCAGAGCTTAGACACCTATCTTCTATCAAGTCATTTCCATTATTTTTCATATATTTCCCTTTGGCTCCTTCCTTAAGCATGTATGTTCATACCACATACATCACAAGGAAAAAAAAAAAGCCTAAACATCGCAAAAATAATTTGCTAAATCTTTGAGTTCCAACTTGACTCTGAAGTAAAGCATTTACAGCCTAGATTAAACTTTATCAGTATTAAATGTACTGCTACTGAAGTTCTGTGAAACATATATTTTAAACAAAATTCACATAAATATCTTTCAGCTGCATATCATTCAACAGGCAGCATTTTTAAGTGCAATAATGACAATTCAAAATGCACATCTTATCCACAGAACTCTAATTCCACCTTTTCTTTTCCACAACCTCCCAGCCACATGGCCCATGATCTGAAGTCAGAAATCCAAGGTACTCCTTAACTAACAGCAAAGAAGTTTCAAGTTTCTCATAGCTTTATTTACACAACAGGTGTACTAAGCAATTTTAACTTGCTTTGAATTTTTATTCCTTTTTCTACTTCTTCCTCCATCTTCCATACCTTAAAAGTTGGGACAGAAAGTTGCTCAAAAGACGATGAACTTTCTTCACTTGTTGGCGTGTCAAGGTCTAAAGGGCGATGTAATGAGGATTTTGAAGTTCTTTTGTTAGTTGGATGCTTTACTGACCAGTTGATCACCTGGAACTGTGTAAGATAGTTTTGGTAACATGCCATTACAGGCTGCTGGGAAGTTATTTGCTCGCTTTCCACAGTCTTCTCAGATTCCATGATGTACATGTTCTCAACATGCTCATCTTCTCCTCCCAGAGCTGAAACAAATGAAGCCTGTGAAGGATGAGTCTTAATTGGCAATGTTTTAACATCTTGACTAATTTCTCCGTGGACTGTGCTTGTTAAGGGCCCTTCCACACTGTGATAAATTGACCCTCTACTGTACTCAATTTTCTGAGCTTGCTTTTTTCTCTTCTTCCTCCCTGGATAGGTTCCCGGACCTTCATCACTACTTATTGGCTCAAATTCTTCTGCTGCAGAAAAATAGGCTTCGCTATCAGCCATTGACATACTGGAATCCATGGAGCGATACTGGTGAAATGAGTTTGAATCAGCAGATGGAGTATACGGAAAAGAACCAAAGCTCCTCCTTTGCTTTGGGGAGTCCAAGACATTCTCATCACTGCGAGATACATCGCTGCTGAACTGCACACCAACTGGAACAGGCTGTTTGTCTCCGTAGAAGGCTGCCGTGAGGCTCTTGGTGCTCCCGAGCCGGGTGGAGCACACGGATGCTTGCCGTTTCAGTGGAGACCTCAGGGGAGACTGACCAACAGGCCTTTCCTGGTTGCCAGGGGATGCAGGGCTGCCATCCACACCCTCAACTGCAACACTGGAATTGAAAAGTAAAGGTTCGTTTACTTATTTTATTGTTAATGCTTTTTTTCTTACATTATAGGAGCTGTCAAATGCTTCAGTGATTCCATGACTTTCTATTAGCATAGCAATTATTTTCATAATGCTGATTATATACTAAATTCTGCAACTTGTTAGTCCACTTGTCTACACAGAGAGGACGTAAAAAGGAACATTAATGGCAAGTTCTGTTGTCTTACATGCTGGATTTTCTACCCAGATCAGGTAATCGTCCCCTGTTAGGGATCCAAATTTGCAGCATTCAAACGAGGAAATGCATTTCAGCAGTACCATTAGAAAATAACCAACACTTTATAAATTGCTAAATATAAGGGTTTTTTTTTTCTGTCTTTATGTGTTCAGGAGTCGAATTATACTTCTACCTGGACAGAGAGTACTAACCTTCCATGACCATCTTCCCTTTTTGTACCAGACAAGAACTCCTTCTGTCCCAAGTGATCCTCAGTAGTTGACGATGGGCTGTCCTTCTCACCTGCAAGCAAGGGGAGTGCAGCGCTAGAACTGCTCGTTTCCTCCGAAGACGATGAGGAGCTATGGGAGCGCAACGGCACTTGTAAGCTTAGATGCTGTGCTTTTCTTTCTATTTCTATACCCACAGATCTGCAATCCCAATCTTTTCGTTTCACACCATTTGCTTTACCTAGGACCAGAAGCAGAAAAGAAAAACTGAATGTCTGATAACACAACTGCGATGGTCTCTTCCCTGCCCACTGAAATCAAAATTGTTATCAAATACAAGCCCTTGTTTTGAAATGCATACACATACTAGCATGTTGTACTAACAAAAATTAATAAAGTCATAGCAACAAAACATCAAATTATCTTAGTAGACTGCTTTCCATATAAGTAGAACAGATGCAAGTCAAAAAACTTCCTTCATATTCAGAATGGAGTTGCACGTTAATATAAGAATTTGGCATATGAAAGCTTGCTCCCTACTATCAAGCTACTGTCTGTTCTCAGAAGGGCCCATGCCACTACAAGACCTCTTGCACAAGAGCGCAACAAGTACTACTCATTAACCAGAATCTGAAAGACTATAAATACTAATGTGCAGTTCAGAAATTATACTTTTGGGCAAAACAGAGCAAAGTCACAGTACAATGCACTCTCACCATCTAAAATTTTAGGAATCTCCTTAGTAATTATCCATTCTCCTGGCTGCAGTAAAGACTGCCCATAAAACATGTCAGATTCTGCACTTGTACTTGAGAAAGCAGAGCTGCTTGAAGGTGTCAGTTCCTCAAGTTTGAAAAAATCTAGTCCTGTTAACGTGCCACCGAAGAATCGACAACCACCAAGACAGCCACACTTGTTCTTGCTTCTCTTATTCCTCAAATTATCATCAGGCCACAGAAACCACAATCTATACAAAGGCAGAAAAACAGAAAACAAAACAAAAGCACGACCACATCAGCCTTAGTACATTTAAGTTCAGTGAAAACAAGATTAAAAGATAGCCCTCTCATACATGTGAACTCTTACTTCACCTGGCATGAAACAAACAAGATTTGTATCTGAAACACAGACATAAGACATA
>VZTL01039497.1:19663-36400 GCA_013400535.1 Scopus umbretta
TCTCAGCCCACGGGTTTAGGTTGGTTTTTTTTTTTTGGTTCTCTCCCCCATCCCACCGGGGCAGGGGGAGGGGGAGAGAGCAGCTGTGTGGTGCTTGGTTGCCGATCGGGGTTAAACCACAACAACAAGTTACAAGAAACTGTAATCTATGTAAGCAGAAAAAAACCCAAAAGCAAAAAACAAAGTTCCATCTTTAGAAATGTATTAACTTAGACCCCCAAAAAACTTTAAATGCATTGCCTTCAATCATCTCTCTTACCTCTTAGTTCGGTTATCATGTGTTTCTAAGAAATGTCTCTGCACTTCATGTTTGGAAGGATGATCTGCAGCTAAAGCGATGTCAGCAGTGATGAGCCCCAAGTTGACAGAGCCAGCTTCCAGCCAATATGCCCTCCTTAATATTGGCTGAAGACCAGTTCTGCAACTGTTCACCTGCTCAACATACTGTCTCAGTTGAAAGTCTTGAATAGCAGCACTTATACCTTCTCCAACAGACTGGTTGTGGAGGTTGCAGTTTGCAATACGTATAGCACCCATCTGAAACATGATGTAAAACATGAACTCTGATTAGTTATGAGTGAAACAAAGAAAGGGTAGCTTTAAACCAGTTAACACACCACCTACCACATTCCAGAAAGATCTCAGTAAACTATGCTCTCCAAAACAGAGAACAAGTTTTATATGCAAGCGTGTGCACACACACAAAAGAAGGCAAGCTTAGAAATTAGTTTCAGACGGTTTTTTTTCAATAACAAAAATAAAATCTCTACAAAGGAGTCTTCTTTTGTAAAGGGATCAAAAAAGAAAGTGCTACTTTGGACAGATGTTGTCATGAACCTTTTAATAAAATCATTATGAAATTCCTCACTGTCATCTAAAAACCAAGAAACCTGAAACTTTCAAAATCCGATATATGACTTGACATGATATCTGTTGTTCTATGTCCTTAGACTAAAACATCAATTATATGCTTTGAATACAAAGCTGTATTAACTCCACAGTTAATGAACACCTCAGTGAAGCAACCATGTTAAACACCGCAGAACTCAGGAAATTCCAGACACTAAACCTTAACCGAGATCCATATGAATTGTATTACAGTAGCCCTTATACGATCGCACTCTATTTCTTGCATTCGCATAACTCTAGTAGTTTTGCTGAACCAAGCGGGAGGCTGCCCCTCTCCTATGAAAAGCACGGTACCAGCAGGAACCAACCCTCTCCGAAGAGGAAGCAGAAGTTCCTCCTTTAACCCCACACTTCGCTGTGGCAACTGGTCACTGTTCAACTAACCCACCTGCCCATACAGTATCGATTCTCCCCGACGCTGGTGTACACCAATAGAAAATGACATAGCCCTGCCACACATGCTTAGTCTTCAAACTTCAAACAATCTGAAGACATTGGACTAAGTTTCCTGCACAGCTTGAGTCGTCTCCAAAAAGTCACCATGAAGTACTGACATTTCAGATCGAGTTTTCAAACTTTTCACAGGGTAAAGAAGGAAGGCTGGAAAAGAACCCAGCCATGGAAGAGGTACCCACAGGGTTAATATTAAATTACTACTTCTCATCTCTGTCACAGACTAGAAAGGAGCACTGGAAACCTTCTTTTTAAATTCAAATCAAACACATTCGGGATATAATTTTCTAGAGTGGTTCAGGTTATTAAGCTGCCTTTGAAAAAACTGCCATTCATATTTATGCCTGCAAACACAGTTAATATTTGCGATGGTGCTTTTTAATATTGGACTCAAAAGAATTTGGAGACTCAAGCGGACTTTTTTACTGCCACAAGGTAGCAAGTCATTAAAAAAATGTCTAAAATAATTACCACTTTCCCCCAGTTTGATTCTTGCTCATAATGTGAAGCTGTGCCCCAAACCTTACAAGTTAAGTCTACCTTTTAAAACCAAAGTTGTTCATGGACAGCACAACTACTAGTCACTTAAACCAGCATAGCACTTTACTCCTTTTCTGTTGTTACCATAACTCAGTTGTCTCTTAACTTATATTTTGCTACATGGAGTAAATTATTCCAGCATTCTCATGTATGATAGGACAATGGAGAGAGTATCAGCTCTTCCTTGCATGTCCTTTTTCGAACAGAGGATACACCACGCAGTTTTCTATGTTCAGTCAGGCAGTGGCACTAACACTTCTCCCACCTGTACCGAAGATGTATCTTAATTCAAACAGCTGTGTAGGTGATCATGAGTTATCAAGCACTGACTTGTACGCAATCCGTAGCAACCACTTCCACTTAGTGAGTTACTACCTTAGAGCACGAGTTCATATTAACTCTCAGGTATATACACTGAGATTTATATTGCCCGGTGTTTTCTTAAGTTTTTTATACCAATCCTGCAGCTTCTGCTCTTATTTTGGCAGACAACCACTCCTCCTTACCATTTTCCAAGATCATTAATGGAATTACTAAGCAGAAGCCAAACTGACCTACTCCTGGCCCAGGCAAAGCCAACCTTTTATCACTTAGAGTATTAGAAATTCTGCTTAATCCACTGCATGTAAGCAAGCAATAAATTCAAGTAGCTATTCTATCAAAAAATACAGAGAACTCTACTGACAAAGAAGTATTTTAATTGCTGTTAAGAGAAATATTTTTACCCTTATATTGGTGGCACAGCCATGTTCTACCACATACAGATCTGCTCCATCCATGGCTAAGCGTGTCATAGTGTACTTCAAGTCATCAGATGTTGGGCATGGCCCAGGGACACAGTTCATCTGAAGAAAAAGGACAAAATAAAAAAAGAAAAAAGAATTAAATGTACTTCAGGAGGTTTAGTTTAATTTGCATTTACCCTTTTAATTATGTTCTATTTAACAGAGGCCTAAAACTAGAGCAATAAACAAGTTACTTATGCTACACTATCAACAAGAGTATGAGATGAGGCGTTTCTGTGCTGAGGTTTGTTCTCATTAGTGCATGTTTAATTCTTCTGTCCAGCAATGTCAGGGGACCCGGCTGGCTCTCCTGGCTTCCACCAGCAAAAGGCAAATCAAGTCTCCTAATAGAGAGCATCACAAAAACTGGAAGAAAACAAGGAAGACGTCAAGAGATGAAATCCAGGATTCATACTTAATATATGGCAAACCTCCTTCGGTCTTCAAATAAATGTGCACATGGATTCTGAGAGATAAGCACCAAAAGCAGAATCCACAATGACAAGACAGTTAAGTAAGAGTCCTGTGTTTAAAAAAAAAAATTAAAAAAAAAGAAAAAAGAAAAAAAAAAAAAAGGAAAAAAAAAAGGTGCATGGAAGCTATAAGCTGTCAGCTTAAGTCTCCCTCCAAAGCACTGTTTCATCAACAGAGGGTATGGGATGAAAAAATACCATGGAAACGTACCAGGAGCACGAGGGTAAGTATGACCTTTGTTTCTTAAGGGACACTGGAGTGTGCTTTTTGGCTCTTAACTGTCACAGTACAGGTAAGAAACTAGGCATGACTTCTGTGAATATCGTTTCTCAAAATAATTCATAGAGCACAAACACATTATGCATATCCACAGGAAAATACAGAGAGAATCACTTTTTCTTTCTAAAATGTAATTAGCTAATTATTTATCAAATGGAACATCCAATCTGACTATATACTCCATGTGACTTGATAACTCTAAGGCTGGATTTCTACACGGTTCCAAAGAACCTATGCAAATATAGTGAGCAATTAAGACAGATGAAAGGTTACCTTAGAGTCACAAAACCGACGATCAATTCCATGCTGGCATATTATTACAGATTTTGGCCTTTCCAGTTCAAACTCCCGGCACACCACATGAAATACAAAGGTCTGTCCCCACTCCAGAAGACACGCAAGCTGTAAGCAAATAACAACACGATGTCTAATAGTAAGTACACAAAATGAACTTTCGGTATTCGACAGGGTACTGGAAGAATATCACCAAAGGCTGGGAGGTGAGCAGGAGTGAAAACAAACAACAGACCCCACCATAACATTCTGGCTGCATTACCTTGCCTACACATAGTCTGCTTCCTGTTACTCAAGATCGACTTTTGTTTGTGTGTGTGCCACAATATGCAAGTCTCTGTAGCTTTTCATGGATAACACTGTGACCTTAAATAATTTTCTAAATGGTTTCTTAATATAAGGAAACTATGTTTACTATTATGGTCAGCTGAGAACTTTATCGTAAAGACACAGCTCCCCTTATTTTACCTCAAAAAAAAAATACCTCAAAATACTCTATTACCATTGATAATTTAAATGTCAGACTTCCTTGTATATAAGTAACAAAGTTACATTTAAAAAGCACAGGAGGAAACTGGATAAACAGAACACCACTGAATCCCACTGGACCTAGTAATTAGCCTATTGTTGATTTAAATCTTTTATATAGTTAGCTCATTCATAAAGGAAGTGATTCATGACCGTCTGTCTCTATTATGAGAGGGAAATGGGTTTTCTTTGGCTAGCCAAAGGAAAGGGCACTTAAAATCAGCAGTAATTTAACTGGAATTTAATACAGCTATGACTGTCCTGCACAAAATCTCTCCTCCTCCCTTTAGTGTTGTCCCTTCACAAATTCTTGCAATACATCACACTATGGGAGGAAAAAGGCCAATGACCCTGGCACAGCAAATTCAAATTCTGCTCCATAGCAGTGTTGACGACAAAAAGATAAAATAAAATAAAAATCCTGTATGAAGCATACAATTGAGAGCAGCTTTGTAAGCAAAGAAAATCCTTAAGTTGCATCAAGCATTTAGAAATGTGTTCTAACCATAGAGTACTTCGAATCAACTAGGTTTATTTTTGAAGCATAGAGCAGTGGAGTAAATATTATAGCTCATCTAAACCAGGGGTAGCATTTTGGGAAACACCACGACAGAAGTCTGTACATGTAGCATTAAAATGCATCTGGAGTCTATTCTTTCAAATTTACTGAAATTGCTTGTATGCCTTATTTTGATTTTATTTGCTGCAAAATTCTCCTAAGGAAATACATGTTTAATCCTAAAAATAATGCCAATTTTTAGAGGAATAACAGGATGTAGAAGTGTCTTAAAAATTTTTGAAAATATATAAACCAAACAGTAACTACGAAGTAAAATTTATGTACTTTTCTCATGCCTCAGAATACACCGTCAAAGCAACCTTTTCTAAAGATCTGGCAGCCCAGACCAGAAATAAATTGAAAAGTTCTGCCTGTTGTATACTTGGAGCCATTACTATATCTGGAAAAATAAAAGTAACATAAATGGCAAAACTAAGAGGAGTTAGTGCTAAGACTGACCTAAGAAAATCCAACAGTCTGAAAGCCAACTATGTTCCAGTGGGACCAAGCAGCAAGATCTACACAGTGAGCAGCATGACTGAGCTACCAGCTACTCTCCTGCTGAGGCCCGCCCATACTACGCTCCCACAAATTATCTCATTTGTCTCCTACTTTAAAATGGGACTTTGTACATAGCTTTCTACGGAAAGTCAGACCTTTATCTGTAAGCTAAATTCTTGCCAGATGCTCAATTCGATACCCTTATTGCTGGCAGCATCCCTTCATGCAAATGCCTATGTATCTCCAAGAACCTCACATCCAAGGGATATCAGATTGCCTTTCAGACAGCAATCACAACTGGATACTTCATTTGTCCTTCCCAGAGGGTTAACCAGCAGGGGTAATGAACCTGCATCTCCCGAAGTCAGCATTCTAAAATAACAGTAACCTCAGAGAAAAAGTCACTTAACTAACTACTTCAAAGTCATCTCATACTTAAACCTTTGGAATAGGTTTTCCTTGCTCCTCTTCATCACGTTACCTAGTTTACAGGTGAAGGCATCTCAAAACACGCGTTCTATTTACGGAGAAGTATTATTTATTCTGTGATTAAACCACTTAAAGTGCATACTGTGGTTGCCTTTCTAATCAGTATTAAAGTACATTAACACACACAAATGTAACATACAAGTGTTTACATGTAGTGACGAGTATTCATTACACGATTCGTTAGTGCTCTATTACCATCATTCCTTCAAATTCTTGTAACACTAGCTACCCTGTTACACCTAGGTTTAAGATGAGTATCAGATTCAGCTCATTTGGCACCTCCTATCCATTTAGAGAAATGGTTAGATTTTCAAACTATGAAATTGAGGTTACCTAAGGCACAGGTGCATCCAAATTCAGCTGAGAGCACGTGCTTTCCAAAGTCCATGCTATGCCAGTTTTACAAGAAAGAACAAAGGTAATACTTCAAAGCAAACAGTTTCTAGATGGTACCTGCGGTGCCGTTACTTTGGCCGTAAGACTTCCAGCCTGTACATCTATCAGCCACGCATATTCTAATGTATCACTTCCAAGAGGCAGACCTTCTGCTGAAAACATTGCGTGAGCGCGCAACTGCAGACCTGACAGGCTGATGTGACCCTCTCGAAGAACTTCATCCGCTGCAGGTCGCTGTTAAGGACAAGTAAGTTAAGACTAATACTTTCAAAGAATACATCAACAGAAAGTGCAAAAACTGCGTAGCCAGAGATACTTCATACACATTCATCTTCACCTCTGAAATCCTGTCGACTTTTGTACAGCTAGACAGTCTCAAGACTTCTCAGCTTTGCCTACGCAACAACGTGTATGCAAATCTTAGAGGGGGAGAGGGAAGTTTTGTTTTCATTTTTAGCAACCACCACCAACAACCTTCCCTTGGTGAACTCCACACAGTGACATCTAGACACTACCTGTGAAATATTACTGCAATAGAATATAAACAAAGAATGGAAAAGCATGTTTACCAATGGCAGTGATCAAGAGGTTAAAAAACATGACTTAGGAAGGTTTGCTACTATCAGAAAGCTGACATATTATAAAAAAAATAAACATTAAATGACCTAAACAACAAACATCAGAGGCTGTCCTCTAAGTTGCACTTTTCAACAAAGTATTTCTTGGCTACCTAAAGCAAAGCTACTTGTTTGCAGACATGAAAATTCAGATGTAATACTTCTCAAAAGAATATTACTTCACCAGCCAGCAAAGAAACTGAAAAGAAAAAAAACAGCACAGACAAACACTAGAAGCTCGTGACTGAATATAGGTAAGCTGTAGATTAAAGCCAGTAAGTCAACAGCAAAACTTCTCTTTCATTCAGTTTTTTTCAACTTGTTATCTTGCCTGGTTTGTTTCCTGTTGTCAGCAAACCCTTTGGAGTTGTTTAATGAAGAAGAAACATGCCTTACTCTTTTGATATCACTGGTGACCTTAGTCTCAATTCAGAATCTATTTCAAAACAATATGAACAGGAAACATGAAGTAACATTACTTGCCCAGCTAGGCAGAGGAACAATTCCTGTTCTATATACATTAGTACCATGAACTTCTCACTTTAAGGTTGAACTGGGAAGTATCAAACAGCATTTTTGAGATAGGCAATAAAAAATATCCTTAAAAAGCAAAAAGATTAACATTTCCAACATTAAATTACAAGAATTAATACAAAGTCAAACACTGGGTAAGAGTAACACACATAACTGATCAAAACTTTCTTCGCAATATTTCTCCAAACACACTACCCTGCATGTTTATCATTTCAACCAACAGAAATTCCCAGGCAGAAGTCTTATTTGAGTTAATGTTTCTGAATTAAACTAAATCCAGCCAAAAAGAACATATAAAACCTAAGGCAAAATATGTAACCACAGTGTTACGAAGCCTAAACAGTAAGAATATTGAAAAAAACATTAAAAAATCACGTGGTAAGTCTCAGGGCTGTGAAATTAAATCATTAAAAAAAGCCAAATCCAAAAAGATTAAGGTTTTGCCTGCGACCTCATTTCTGCCTCCTTGTACATATGAATTGCAATACAAGAATTAAGTTACAGGTTTGAACAACACTTAAGGGTCTCATTCAGTGCACAAAATAGATTGCGTTCTTAAAAAAAGCAGTTATTCAAATGCTTGGATTCTTCACAGGATAAACACACATCACAAAAAAACCAAAACCAAACCAAAACAAAAAAACACCACCACAAAAACCTTCCAGCAGATTCGGATAACATAACTGGAAATTGATAGGATGCAATTTTTCATGACATAAGGGTTTGTATGTTCAAGCTGTAACTGTCACCTTCTGACAATTTCATTCAATTGAAAAACAAGCCCTGCAGCCTGGATTCTTAGCTCCTGACAAAAGCTATGAGGAAAATGGAATTTTGTCTGCCACCATGCTGTCAGTACATTCAATTTCTGCAGCTCTCAAGAGAGAGTTCTATTAATCTCATACAGATTATGCATCTGCATTCCTGTGACTTCACACCATTGCTTTCTTCGGACTGCTGCTAAAGACAATTGCAGTGTTGCAACCAAAAAACAAGATGTGTAGATTCTACATTCTCACATAGAGATTTCTTCTTTACTAATCAGAGGTCAACAGAATAACATCTCAAAAATACGAGGGCTAATGTGGAACCCCCTAAGATGTCATTTAACTTTTTGCCATCCAGAAAGTTCATTATTTCTTCCAATTCCTTTATCTATTAGTCAGTCTACAGTCAGTGGTTATCCTTAAGACACTTTTGTGCTTGTGGCACACTGGATCCAAATTTGGAAAGACTAAACAAGCATCAACCAACTCCTTTCACTGGCTAACTGATGTGAGAATAAAAAATTCAGGGTGACACACATCTTCATCTGTATACAGTATTCAAACACTGGAATGTACATAAGATGAAAATAATTTCAATTTTATTTCATACCGGCCATTGGCAACAATGTATTTCAGGACACTGGGATTGAAAACAACATAATCTGTAAGGTGCAGTCTAAGTATCATAGTGCTTTTAATGCAACTAGTATGTTCATAAATAAAATACAAGCACCAACTATCCACTAACCTGCACTGAATCAGTATAACTTCTCGTGCTAACAAATTTCAGCCTAAACTCCTCACTGAGCTAAATTCATCCATATGGGCAATTTTTTGCAAGTTTACCAAAATCAAAGTAGTATACAGCTGGTTGACAAGCCACAAACACCACTTCACTTTGTCTCATTAAATACTTTCTGAAGTATGGCTCATGACTCCCCCACCAGAGGAAGACTGTAGGTCATAACGATATCTTGACCATAAGATACAGATCCAGCTGTGTGATTTAATCTAATAGAAGTCAGAGAATTTGTGAAAGATCAGCTATTCTATTTACTAACCCATGTGCAGTTTTAAAACTATATACTTAAAAAAAAGCCACTGCACGAAATTTACATGTGTCAGTATTCACAGTATCTTTTCAAACCAAATTCTTTACCAAAAAAACCCTACACCAAAACCAGAACAAAAACAAACAAAAAAAAAACCCTAAAAAAACAAACCCACAACACCACACAAAACAAACAATACACCCACACACACAAACCAGAGGTCACTCAATGGTTCTAAGACTGTTCTGAATATTACGCTCTGTTTCCTAGAGAATCTCCTCCAGAAAGATTTTAAGCAAAATTAAGAAAATACAATCTTCTCTTTTGTGCATTTCACTAAAACACAAACTGGACAGAAATAAATATTTTTAAAAAACCAAAAAACTAACATGCATGAGATTTTTCTTTAATACCTCTTATGATTCCTAAACCTTAATAAACTTCGTATGTGTACAATACGAAAGTTCCTAACAAATAAGAATTCATTTTTCAGATCATCATAACTTCCATGACACAAACACACACATGCAAACATGTAAACAACAGCTTACTACCTGATAGTTGTCATTCAGAAACAAATTCACTGGAGACAGTACAAGTTGAAGCATTGTTTCTCTAAATCCTTTCTTCATCTCAAAACACAACCTTTCCAAGAAAGCTGTAGGGCACTCAGGGCCATCTGGACTGCAATGCTAAAATAAAAATTAAATACATCTGTTTCAGAAACTGAAAATACGTAACATGGGTGAAATTGTAATATTAGAAGCAAACCTATGAGCAGGAAGTATGCTAATTTTCCTCCAAGTGGATACTGAAAAAAAACCTTTGCAATTTCAAAAACCTTTCGACAATTACATAAACAGCAATTCAAACCCATTTGGGTGAACCCTTCTTTTCTCTGAATTCCTGGAGATCCCTCAGAATGCAGCTGCACACAGCAGAATGCACCCTTCCAAGACAGTTTTGCCAGTTAGCAGAGAAATCAAAAAAGGTCAATCAAAAATATTACACAAATCAAGTTCACTGAATAAATATCCTATTAAAAAAATATCCAGTTCTGCCTCCCAGATAAGCAAAATAAATCACGTCTCAAATTGGTTTACATAGCCACAATTTTAATAGAGAGTATACACACACTTTAGCAAGCACCACTCAAACTTAATGTTCCAGGGTGTTAAAATTTAACTCCAGATTGTGAAACGAGAAAAAATAATTACATGAAGCAAAACATTTTAAGATTCTAAAGACCTACCACTGGTAATCGCCCATGCACTTTGTACAAATTAACAAGCACAGTGATATCCCATGGGCGTAAAGTAAGAGGGTGAACTGGCTTGACTGAACTTCCATTTTCTTTTTTGTCATTTTCTACCCCAACGGCTGTCCATCCAGAGCTTGAAGATGTTGACAGTGACAAAACAGGGCTTGAAATAACTTCTTCAAAATCAGTGTACATGTCATCTTCTCCAAAATAATTTTCCTAGGAAAAGGAATTGTTAGGACCGTATGGAAAACAAATTAAAAGCATACAGACTATGTAATGAAATACAAATCTAACCTTTTTCTGTATGTTAACCCTCTCCAAACTAAGTGGTATAGCTACAACCTATAGCTGAAGAAACTTATATACTTTTACTTTATGAAAAGTGGATACCTTAAGTGAGCAAATTTAGGCCATGTGCTTTGCAGGAGAAGAAGGGGTTCTCGGTAGTTCTCAAAGTACCAGTATTCTAGATGCATGCAATACAAATAACTATTCTGAAGTACTACTACTGACATTTTAAACAGCTTTTGTGCTTTTAAATATAGGTAACTTTGAGATTAAGAACACAAAACATCCTGCAGGAAGTCACTCTCATCCAACCTTTTGAAACTTGCTATCAGCATCTTTCCAAGTCTTAAACATGCTTCTAAATACTAGTTCATAAACATTTCTCGCTCTGGGTCTAAAACCCACCTTGTTTCTAAGCCAATCCCCCTCAATTATCTAGGACCAAAGTAACTTTGCCAAGTTCTACTGGGAAACAGAAAATCCATCACTAAGTAAAAGAAAAAAAAAAAAAACAACCACTTCCTGTGTTTTATTTATGAAGTGCATCAGAATCAGATTTCTGATAACATCACCTCCTCCCTCCCTTAAAAAAAGAGTTAGACTCTCAAGAAGAATTTTCTGAACAATGCAGGTTATGTTTTCTTGTTAATTCAGTGGGAAGTGTTGGGGACTAATTCTGTGGAGCAAAATGCTTTCTGACCAGAGGTTACAACAAAGACACAAACATTGCTCCCTCACTTGTTCTTAGAAAGTAATTCAGTCCCTCAGCCTCTCATGTTGACAGAAATGTTTCAACTATTACAAACTCCACTGGTGATTTGTCAGATGCGGAGAAGCAAGTACTAGACTGAAGATTAAACCGAAACAAATTTGAATCTTAGGATGTTTCTTGCTCCTCTCCTTCACTTTTCTGTGCCTCATTTGCTTTCCAAAGCGTCTTTGTTCTTTTGTAAGCCCAGTCTGCAGTGCAAGCAAGCAAAGAGGAAGTATACAACAAAAAGCAAGCAAGCAACTGCAAGGTACCCATGTCCTTGAAAAAGGTCTGCAGAAAAGGCAGGCTCATTATTGGCCTTGGAATAACGACTCCTGCAGACATGTAATTTTGCCATCTTGTACTGAATCTCTGAAGTATTTTTGGTGTTAACACGTATGAATTAAGCACTGCTCTGTGGCCAAACCAAAAACCTTTCAGAAGTTAAGCAAAGCTAATCTGCTTTGCTTTTTAGCAAAGGGAAAAGATAAAGGTCAATGTTACGATACAGACCTTGAAATATTTTTTTAAGGCAGACCCAAGAAGAGGGTCCTAAGAACTCCAGTAACTTATTCCTGGTACTTTCTGCTGGGGATGCAAGGACCTATAAATCATTCACTCCCAGCCAGTAAGCCCTGTAAATACAGTCACAAAAATACTAACAAGAACAATAAATGCTCATTTTCAAAAATGAGCTATTCATCTACATCTTCTCTTGAGGTTTAGAATATAAAAGCTAGATTTAATCTGAGAAATCTGCACCTAAAAAAATTAAATCATCATAGAATCAAGGGACCTAATGTAGCACTGTTTACATATACCTCCAGAGGCAAGGAGCACTGAAGAAGTGCTGCTTTTCTTGGAAAGACAGAACCACCTCATGAATTTATGGGGTCCAAAAGAGGAGCCCAATAAACAATTCGAACATGGGTGCATTTCCTCTGTATCAGAAGAAATGAAGTCTTCAAGATGCAGTACTGGCCTAATTTTAATCCTACTTACTTTAGTGGCAACTAAAAATATGCAAAAATAAAGAGCATATTTGCGAGTCCTATACTCTACAAAAACTTAGTATTTTCTTCTATTCATTGCTTACGTGCAATACCTTACATAAATTCAGAAAAATTACTGTTTCAGTATGAGTCCTGATACTCATCACCCGTCTCAAAATTCCTCATCCTCTGACCCAAAATGAAAGCCTCCAGAAGCGTTAGCTTAGCCTAGATCTGTGTAGGCTAAACCAGATCTTTAAAACAAACAAAAAACCAAACCAAAACACCCACAAAAAACCCACCATCCCCAAAACCCAACCAAAACCCAAGCATTTCACTGTTAGTCAAATAGAAGCGACATCTCCAATCGCCACCGCTTTTGTCACCACAAGGCAGGGTGAGGGAGATGGGAAGAAATTAAACTGTTTCTAGCCACCCTGAAGATCAGTAATAGAGGAGGACATAAAATAAGCAACAGAAACATTTTAAAGCATATAGATTAACATCAAGAAAAGGATGAAAAATTCTTCTTCAATGTTGACTGAAGTAGCTTTTTAAATTAAATGTATTCTCATGTCTTTCCCCCTTCCCCTCCATGACCCTAACTCCAGAAATTTCACAGAATCTAAATTAAAACAACAACAAACAATTAGGACACTCTTCAGAACTTAAAATGCAGTAAAGGCATAGGTTCTGATACATCTTTGCATAAAAGCAGTTGTTAATATAAGCTCTAGTCATAATCATGGATTTTTATTTTTTTTTACTACTGCTAAGGTCAAAAGAAATTTTCTGCACATGAAGTCCAGAGCATATACTAGTCCTTGAAAGGAAAATTATGCTGATATGGGTCTACATGTAGATATATATATGAAGTCTTCTCATAAGCCTGTGCCAATTGAATTCATCCCAGCTACCAGATGAAGTCATTCCAAACTAATACTTACAAAAAGTTTTCATCTAAATTCACATATTCTAATGAATTCTGATTCATCTAATTCATCGCAGAATTCTAATTTTCCATTTCAAACAAATTGTTTCCCTTTCCTACGTGTGGCCATTCATAAGTTTTAAGAGTTGTGTTCCTGTGCCTACCTTTATGGACAGAAAGGCTTTGAGCAGGGGTCCGTACAGGGTTATCTGGGAATCTGGGGAGAGTTCCAGTTCCACATGGAGCTTATCCGGGGGCAGCTCCGAGGGGTCCAGGGGAAGGCGGGTCGACGCTGTGGGAGACGAAATCACGCTGTCGGCTGTTTTCTGCGATGGCCTTAGCACAGATAACATTGTTTCTTCCATTTCTGACACTTTGGAGCCACACAAAGAAGAAAACATTTTGATTACAAGTTAGGCTTCTGACTAACAAAATTCTACAAATACGGATGTGTAAATATACAACTTTTTGCAGCATTCTAACTGGGACTGTATAACTATTTTAATATGTCTATGCTATGGAACTGGTTTCTCCTATCTAGTAACTATGGGAAGACAGGAAAATATAGAATATTTTAGTCAGCGTTAATTATGCCAAGAGAAAAAGAATCCTTTGAGTTCTGAAAAAAAAAAAATTCAATTTATTTATCTTGCTTTTCAAGTTAAACAAAGACACACTTTCACTTTAGTGTAGCAGATTTCCTGCAACCACACAGCCATTGCAGAATAAACAAAAGTGAGTAAACAGGAAAATTGCAGAAGTTATATTAAAAACCCATTCTGAACCAGTAGATCTGTAGGCTAAAATTTCCTCTCAAACAACTCAATTACTCTTGTCACAAAGCAGTTTGGAAATTCAGATCTTATTTCCGATCCATTCTTTTTATTTGGAGTTAGGGATAAGAAAGCACCTTGCCTTTTTTAGGTGAAGAAAGGTGACGAGACGGAAGTGAGTAACTGGAAGTGNCTGACCCAAGGGGTGCTCCATACAATACCATGTCATGCTCAGCATATAAAGCTGGGGGAAGAAGGAAGAAAAGGGGGACATTTGGAACGATGGTGTTTGTCTTCCCAAGTAATGGTTACGCGTGAAGGAGCCCTGCTTTCCTGGAGATGGCTGAACACCTGCCTGTCGATGGGAAGTAGTGAATGAATGCCTTCTTTTGCTTTGCCTGCATGCGCAGCTTTTGCTTCACCTATTAAACTGTCTTTGTCTCAACCTGCAAGTTTTCTCACTTTTACCCTTCCGATTCTCTCCCCCATCCCACTGGGATGAGAGAGCGGCTGGGTGGTGCTTAGTTGCCGGCTGGGGTTTAAACCATGACAGTACGTACAAACTTCCAAATACAGGTTCAATTGCTACCATTACGAGTAAATGTTTTCAAATTTGAAGTATGCAAATTTGACACAAGCTGACAGAGTCTCACAAGAGCACTTAACGAACATCTGCAAGACGAATCTTTCTTTCTCCGCTTCGTCCTCTAAAATTGGCGTTCTTTTAGATTTGAATTGTTCGAACTCAAAACCTATCCAGCATGTCTTTTAACACCTGCTGCTTGAGGCCCATTCAAATTAGTCCTTATTATTCTTCTAATACCTCTCCTTCGTCGGTTCTGCTTCCACTATGCCAACCTGAAAGACTTTTATGTAACCCCATAGCTTCCTGCATACCTCCCTCTGCATTTATTTTAAATGCGGAGATAAAAGTTAAGTATTTTATAACTTTTTTTGCAAGCACATACTTACAGAATATTTCTTATTCAGAAATACTGTTTAGACATTTAAAGTTTAAAAATACTTATTTAGAAATTAGTGTTACACAGACCTGTCTAACACCTGTAGCTGACGGCTGTGATTCACTTTAACAGTGCTACCTACAATGAAATCTCATATCCATAAAGCTAAGTTTCATATCCATAAAGGTAAGACAATGTTATTATATCTCATATATAGCGTACTTAAACATTTAAATCACAAGACAACATCACAACATCCAAAGGAAAAAAGCTTAGAAAGGCTAAGGAACATGATACTGCCAAAAATAGCGTGCTTTGTGTTTAATATACCACATAATATTTTATGTTACGCAACAACCCATTTAAGAGATCCACTTTGTTAAGGACAAGGAGAAATGAACTACAGACAATATCCTCTTTTTAAACAGGGAACTGGGACACGTTCTGAAGTTTTTGCATTACAAGATGTTGTCAGTTTTTAAATCAAGCCTGGTGCGTTCTAAAGATTAGCATTCTCCCATGTGACATAAAATAGTAGTTCAGTTCAAAATTCATTTCTGCAAATTTAAGCAGTTTGATCCAACAAAGTCACAGCAGCTCCTGAAGTGAAACATGCTAAGAAGAAAAAAGTAGTGACACTTACAGGATTGTTTTAACTGCTCATCTGCCTTTTGAGGATAAATTGGGTGCCAGGAGTAGTCAATTGTAAACACAACGCTCGGCACTGTCCAGCATTCAACCCATCCAGCCCTTTCAAAAAGAAACATCATGCTTTTATTTGAAGTACAATAGTTTCACTAAATATTTTCCACTGCCATATAAGGTTGCTTTCATCACAAACAAAATAAGTAAATATCAAGAGACAATACAAAGACATAAACATATATCACAATAAAACTCACTCTTCTTGAGTAATGTTCCTCCATTTGGGTTTGCCTGTTTTCTGACCACTTTGACATTCGGCAGAAATACAAGATTCAGGACTTATTTTATTAGGCTGACAATCTTTCACCAACATAAAAAGGGAATATTTACTAGGATGACAATCTGGTAGATACAAATGAAGGTCAACATCTTCTCCCTAAAATCAAACATTAGTAACAGAAAAGTTAATTTACATTCACTTTATGCGTAATGCGCTCATGCTATTCGCATGTTCATATGTGCCATCACCTTCACTTTTCAGGCAAAGTGAGGCAAGAAATCTCATTTTTCACATGTGATCACAGTTCCCACCAATTTCTAGTCCAATCCCAAGAGCTCGGTAGCTCTGAACAGTTACAAGTCCAGTAACATGCACATAATAAAATATTGCTTTCTTTGCTATCAAATTATACAAAATTACCAACATCACCATCAAGTAGGTTTTTTATTTTTAGTAGCAGTAGACTGCTTCTATTTTAGGGAAGACAAGAAGTACAGTCTTTCAAAGAATTAGCTGTGTCTGTTAAAAACACTTTATCATCATAACTTATTCTACAGAAACTCTTAAAAATCTGGCAGAAGACTTTCAAAAGTGGTTTGGGGGTACCCATTCCAGTATTTGATTTTTATCTTTGGACATACATAAGATTTTCACATTTTCAAAAAAAAAAAAAA
>VZTL01039497.1:46620-58564 GCA_013400535.1 Scopus umbretta
AAAATTCCAATGACAGAAAATACACGGTCTAAGAGCGTGAGCCGTTAGAAGCACGTTGCCCATTTTACCACAGCTCAAACACGGAAAGCCTGGAAAATACGGAAGGCAGAAGATGCAGATGCCATGTACAGCCAGAAGTTCTTCAAAAGCAGCAGAGCAGGAACCTTAAAAATCAATTTTACTTTGAGAGTAAGTGAAAGATGAGACACTTTTCTTTCAAAAGCAGTGAAAGATGAAATACTTTCTATTCACTCCCAATTTGCCAATCGCTTCTTTTTTCCATCCGCAACAGAACTGGCCTCCCCGATGGGATGCCAACAGAGCAAGACGTAAAAGAAAAAAGTAATTGTTTAGTGGTTCAGGAATAGAAGTGGGAAGGAAAGCATTTAGAGATATAAAAACCGAAGTCCATGGGAAGAGCTCCGTTTATTCTGCCCACACTCCTCAGTAAGCACACGCGGGCGCCGTGGCGCAGCAGCGGGGTCAGTAACGTCAGCCTCTCAGGCTGAGCATACCACCAGCGGGGGCTCAGAGCAAGCCACTCTGCTCTGCAGTGCCAGCGAGGGGAAGCTCACAACACAACCAGCTCCAGAACTTAGGGGCCTGACAGTAACTTGCTCGGCCGACGCAATCATTTGCCACCGTCTGACTACACCCTCAGCGGGGCACGTTGTCAGGCAAAGGCTGCCCCTCATTTCAGCAGCGCAGCGTTTCACCGTGACCGTCAGCCAGCCACAGCGCAAGGTGGCCTGTCTATGATGGCAAACTGTACTTACTCCCTGCTGCTCCATCTGGTATATGTTTTGTTCCGTGAAATACAGAATACTATCTCCCGTTCACATGAAGTGCGGTTCCCCTCTCTGACAGCACAGAATGCATAGGTCTCGAAACACTATGTACAGATTTACTGCAGAAGTTACATGACTGTTTTAATAAAAATTACTGTACAGTAGAATGCACAGGGCAGATTTAAAAATCGTTTACTTCTGCCTTCCTAATAGCATTTACTTATAACAACTTACAATAATTAATAATTTTGTTTAAATCTGAAATGCTATCTTAAGCTAGAATTACAAAGAGTTTTTGAGCTAAGCCTGCTTCAAGATGGACAATTTAACTTAACTCCACAGCCTAACAGAAACCATCATTTAGCTGTAGGAAAGAGAAAAGTATCTACAGGAAAGCTTTAGGAGCTGACAGAACGGCCAAATCTTCCCATCAAACACCCATTGCTGCATCATCCTCATCACCTTTGCCATACTCCATTTTCTGGAAGAAAGCTAAGAGGTCTTAACACGAAATGGAAGGGGAAGGGGAAGGAAAAAGAAAAAAAAAAAAAAAAAAAAAAAAAAACACAAAAACCCAACTTGGTAGCTAANAAAAAGTCACCAAAACCCCACTTGGTAGCTAAACTCCTTCCTTTTCCTCCAGTTCTTTCAGCATACATTTTTCCCATCTCCACATATTCCATTAAACACCTGCATAAAACTTTTTGCCTGTTCAGTGTGGGGTTTTTTTCCACAAACAGCAAAGTTCTCTTCTGTATCATGTCTTGTCATAAGGTTTCCTGATTCCCTTTTTAAGAAGAATATGAAAATTTATGGTAGATGACTGAAGCAGCTTATAGTTCTACAGTATCAAAGCGTCACAGGCCATAGCAAACGCCACACAGCAACCAAGAAACGCAACAGCTTTCCTTATGCCAGTCCTAGGATGGTCATAGGTTCGCTGATAACCAACAGGTGGTGAACCCAGTAGCAGAACCGATTTAGATTTAAGACCAACATGTATTTTTCTTAACAGGGATGAATTGCATGATCAGTCCTCACTGCACAGCCATGCAAAAAAGACAACAGTACTGCTTCTTTTAGCTGTATTCTCAGCCTAAAGGGCGCATGAAACTACCTCTGCAGAAAATGGGAGAGGAAGGTACCTACCGAGGCCACCTATCCCGCCCTCGGCAGGAATATTAATACCTTGCCGGACTTAGCTGATGGAGGTGGTAAAACCCTCGAAATCCCATCACAAGCCATTTGCAAAAACAAATCAGATAATGGTAATGAATGATAATGAGGTTGTAATTAAAAAGTATTTCCTAATTTTCATCCTGAACTTCCACTTAGAGTCTGCTGACTTAAGTCACTGCTCTCCAAATTTGTTCTTTGATATGCTTTTCCTAGCACAATTTTTTTCTTCCTTGGGTTTTGGAGAATTTATTTGCAAAAAGTGATGGAGGCATCAAGATGTCTGTCTTGTAATATGACAGTTTTCAAGGTGGGTTTTTGATGTTTGTATCGATTAGTGAGTCCGTTACAAATTTCATCAAGTCATTTCACTACTTTTTATACGTGCATTGCCTGCAGGATTTTCTGAAAGTTAAGACACCCAGCTTAAATTTAAGCCAAAGAAGCGTAAGAGAGCAGGCTCTAAAGATTCAAACATTCCCCGTTTCCAGTGAACTGGGTCATTTGTTGACTTCACCCAGTAAATTAGGGCACATTTTCTGCACACATGTCATCCTTCAGCCATCCGGAGTTGCAGGGACAGTAACAGCATAAAAAAGAAAATACTTAGCGGAAGCAGGAGAAAAAGCTAATAGTTTGAACATCTTAATCCTATTTTGTTTTAATCTTGTTTGTTTTCAATATTAGTTGGAGAAATTTCCTTTGTCGTCATGTTGGAAGACCAAGACTTTGTACACACCCACAAAATGTTCTGTGAAAACATATAAAGGCATATTACAGACAGCAGTATTTGGCTGATACAAAGCCAATTAAGGTACCGTCAAATGATGTACAGTTTATTTCCAAACACCATATTCACTCGCTGGATATTGTTGCTTAGGACGTATAAAATACGTATAATCATTTTACATGATCTCATACTCACAATTGTCCAAGGATAGTATACAAAATTTATTTTTTGTTGAGCAAGTGACACCTGTGAGAGACTTTGAAGTTTAGCAGTATTGTCCAAATTAATTATCTGGTGAATATATAATGTTGTAACCATTAAATAAGATAATGCAGAAAATTTTGGCTATGATATTAATGCCATCTCAGTCAGGGATGCTAATATAGTATGCACATAAATGTCTTGCTGGTTAAAGTGCAATAAAACAAGAATCCTAGTGTCCAATCACTTCATGCAAGTACCCTTTCTTTTGTTTGACTTATTACCATTCAGTTTCTTAAAGCTGCATAACCCTGCTTATGCGGAATACACAGAGGTAAAAAGATCAGTCTGTCTTCAAAGGTAACATGTTTTCTCCTACAGCAAGTATTGCACAGCTTTTGCCCATTTTTAAAAAAATATTTTCCAAACCATATGCAAACCAGCTTTACAGAAGTCAACACCTTAAACCTTGCATTTATCCTAGAAATTTAGCGCTGTCAAAGCCTGCATGCAGCTATAGTACCCAAGTGAAGGAAAATCAAAGTTGAATGCAGGATATTAACCATAGAGCACAACATATCAAAAAAAAAAGTCTACAATGAGATAGAAAACCAGTACTATTCTCCATAAATAAAATAGTTTCAAAGATCCAACATTTAAAACCTCAGAGCGGTAAAAATGCCACCTGTCCAAACACACTAAGAAAAACAAAGTCACAGAAACACAACCCACATGCTTTTATTTTTTTTTCTTAAAATAAATAATAAAATAATATGGAAATAAAAATACCCAAAACTTACTCATCGTTTTGGAGACCAACATATCTCGGACTTGGAACCAGCATGACTCTAACATTTTCCAATTTTCCTTTCACAATGTGCATAAACTGATCAAGGTGGCTTGAAGGTGGTTTTGTGGTGTACGTCAAAAAAGCATCATCAAAGTTAATACAAAGTGTTTGTGGCTGATAATGATTCCCAAATGCCAAGCGACCCTAAATCGAAAAGAAAACCCAACTACTCATTACACACTGCTCTTTTTATATATACATATATATGTATCTACTTTACCTATAATAATGCAGTTTAACCAGACATATGCAAAAAAAGACCACGGACAAAAATCCTGGCCATATTCTGTGCATCTAAAAATAATACCTTGCACATTAAACTCTCAATACTCTATTCTCCTATCAGCTCAATAACAGTTTTCCTGGGTTTTTTGGGAGGCAACATCAACTTTTAAGGAATGTGTCCAAATATCCCTATTAAAAGATGCAGGGAAGAAAAGACAAAAGAAGGGGGGAAAAAAAAAACAACAAACCACCCAAAAAACCCCAAACACCTCCCCAAAACCCAATACACCACACACTGTACAACACCCACTACCTAGCTTCATTACTTGGTGATATTCTTAAATCATTACAAGTCTAAGACACAAGTATTTCCCACAACAGAGAACATAACCATGTTTCCATCAGCACCAGCAGGATTTGTGACTGTGTCAGGGGAGTGCAGTGGTGTAATTTTAAAACGTTTTTAAAGCACAAAGGAGAACAAAAACTCAAAAAGAATATATAAGGAAAATGAATGGCAAGCCTGATTTTTAAGCATATACAGCTAAATATTTTCATTACCAGGGTCTTTTCACTTACCGTGCTCACATTGACTTTAATGACTGGAATAAGCGATCTCCATGAAGAAGAAGGGTCTTGAGATTCTGTTTTTACTTTAACACTATGGGAAAAAACGGGGTTTATTATTTTGTCTTTCCTGCAGAACTAACCAACCTTTTCTTCTAGAGGTTTTCAGTGCACAGCTCTCAGGGAACAGTCCTTCACACAGGGGTGCCTCCTGTAAGGGACCTGCTAGCAGACTACTGCAGACTCCTCCAGAGCCTGGAAGAACAGCAGGAAGCATAAGCAGCTACGCCTTGGGTGCTGGTATACTGAGCTGACACAGGTAGAAAACAAGCATGCCACGTTTAGCACAGAGCAATAGTTAAATAAATCTTCCTCAGGAGAACTTGGTCTGTTCTAAGTATTCCTACGTGGGCGTGGGATTTTTCATTTCCCAAGACATATCCTCCCCAAGGGCAGAAGTCCTTCCTGCACCTGTCAATAAGGGCGTAAGATGCAAACATGAAGAGACTGGCTCAGAGGCACAGCCCTTACCCAAACTCAGGACTGCCACAGCATCCTGCAGCTGCCCGCTATGTGATTTGGTAACACGTACTGGCCTGTGGGAGGACTCAAGTCTCATTAGATCTTCTCTGCTCCTGCCAATAAATCAGTCTGGTGTGATTCTGCCCAAAGAGGGGCTTATTATTGAACATCTGACTACACTACACATAAGCCACGTAGAACTCCTTATAGACCCGCACCATGTTTTCCGGGGTACCCCAAATCCAGGAATAAAATAGCTACACATATATATAGTTTCTGTAGCTATACACAAACACATCCCCTAAAAAGACAACTTGTGAAATCAGCCCAAGTTTAAAGCTCAAAAACCAGTAAGTCCTCCCACCACCATACAGACCCTCACATTTTGTCTACTCGATGTCTTGAGCAGCTTACTCCTACTGAACAATACCATTATTATTCTGCAAGCATAATCCTCTTCAACATATCCTCCCTTTCCACATCATAGTTCAAATAGATTTTTCAACCTGTCTCTGATCATTAAACAAGGAGCGTTTGGTTTGTTTGGTTGTGTTTTTTAAGTAAGATGGTAGGAAGTCCAAGGAAAGGAAGCAGATTTAGAATGTCAGGCTTGTCAGTGCAATTTCTCTCTCAGCTGTGCTTCAACCATTTGGCCTCCAGAGCATATGTTAACAAAACATTACCCAATTAGTTCAGCACTTTGCAGAACAAAGCATCAACAAAATAGCAAAACGAATAATGATTTACCTTTCTAGATTGGTATGTGTTCTCTGCCTCCCGTTTACTTGTGCTTTTTCATCATCTTTCTTCGCTGGAATTATTGTGGGATCCAAGCCAAACAGCTCTTGAAGTTGTCCATAAAGCTCAGAACGGTTGTACACATGAAATTCAAAGTCATTCACCATAATATACAGTCGTGTTTCTGCCTTTGGATCTAAACAAAACAGTAGGAAAAGAGTTTCTAATTCTATTCCAACATTCCCTTGCAATATTTACAGTTTTTTCAAATACACACATTTTGCAAAAACAATCCACACGGTAGTGAACAGCTGCTGAAGTATATATTAACAAGAAGTAAAAAACCCCACAAAATTATTACACCATTCCAAGCAAATCAGTAAAACTTGGCAAATAAGACAGCTGCATACAAAATATAAAACCTGAAAGGCATTTCACCCTTGGGTCACAATCCAAAAACAAATCTAGGCAGGAGCTGCACAAGACAGTAAGTGAGGTTTATTCAGTCTCATATATAAAAACAAACAAACAAAAATCCTTCTTGATGCACAGTACAGAAGCCTCAGTGCCAGCCTCTCTCTTCAGCACAGATACCAGTACTTGAGACCAATTCAATCTCAAAACCCAAATGGTTTTCTAGCCAAGCTCTGTAGTACAGCAGGCCTGAACTGGGAAAAAGCTTTCTTTTACAGAGAAACGGAAAACATTAATATGCAGAGCTAACAAGAAGCATAATCACTTTGCACAATCAGCCAACATTTTCACAAGTTTATAATTTTAACTGTAATGACTCTCCGATACTTAAAAACTAGGTTAACATCTGCCGATCACATACAGAGCTGTTTCGACATACTTTGACATACTTTTGCCTTAGTATGACCTAATTACGTAGTTAATGTGAGGAAAAAGCTCGCACAATTTCCCCCTAATTACCCAGTTGAAAGAGTGCCCATTACACATTCCCTGGAGACCTGAGCTGCTCTAAAACCTGATCTGGTCTTTCTAAGTCAAACAGACTTTAGGAAGCTGAAGCATCAACGGCTATTACAGCAGCCCCCAACCTGTAACTCAGGGGGTACAAACTGCAGGCAACATTTCCCACAGACAATAGAAATTAAGAAGTCAGAGTGAATACCACTGCTGTTGTTGTCAGGGTCAAGAGAAGAAATGCAGCTCCCCAAAAGCCAAAGCTTTATTAAATGATCCCTCTTTGCTAACTCACTCATCTGTCACCCGATGTTAACCATCCATTCAACACTCTGTCCCAACAACAGTGACCCACCTTCTATCCCTCACACACAGATTACCAGAAATTTCCATACCATGATAAAAAAAGTAAGTGTATAAGACTCCAGAAAGCACTGACGTCACAGTTTTCTTGAACAGGAGACAGAAGCAGAAAGTTAATGAGCCAGTTTCAGGTCCTTCCTGTTTTCATAAAAGCACTACCAAATCCGTCCATTGGTCATGTTAACTTGCATCAATAAGATATAGGCAAAGATGACATGGACAAAGATTGGGATACACAATTGTTCACCTGGGAGATCTCAGTATCATCAAGAACACAAACGTAATTTTTCAATTTCGGAAGGCAAGCATTAGACTTCATTAACTAAATGAAATCATATGTAGTCATTCATTTCTTTAAAAGGGATTTAAAGAGACAACAATCTCTTTCCCCTAATAACAAAAACAAGATTTGACCTCCACACACCAATTTGGTTGCCTAAGACACTTTTGGAAAAGAAAAAAAAAGGGGGGGTTGGGGTGACAAGGAAAAAGAGACAAGCATATGTGAATATCATATAGTTAAATGATTTAAAGAAGCATATACATAGGTCATGTAAAAGTAATTACCAGATTGATAACAAAATACTGAAATTTTGTCAACATTTGTTGGATCAAGGTGACTAATGTAGCCAAGGTTTTGACATTTGCCTCCTACAAAGTTTAGTCAAGATGTATTATTCATTTATTATTTATTCAAATGTTTGTATTGCATCTACCCAAACAATTCAACATAAATATATCACCTAAATAAAACCTAACGGGAACATGAAACAAACCACTCCCAACAATAAAAAGTAGAGGAATTGGTTCTCAAACCAGTATTCCCGCTTCAAAAAGTACCTCACAAAGTACACTATAATGGTTTTACAATATGAAAATTGATAATCTGCTGTGGCACCTAAGCCAAGACATCGGGATGTGCCCTATTCACAACATAATCCTCCAATTCTTGTTCCTAAACCACTTCCATTTCTCAACTATGTACAAAACCTACTCTCAAGTCCCAGTATGATTCAACCTAACACTCAAGGCAGGAAGACATACTTGACACATACTTGACTTTTTCTAGGAAGTTCTTTCAACATTGGCATGACAGGCCTCACACAAACATAGTGCCATGATGAGAAACAGATTGCACTTGCTAGGTCAAAGTGAGGAGCTTTAAAAAAAACAAACAAACAAACAAAAACAAAAACACACCACAGCAGGAAATGCAACTTTACTACAGGTTATCAATAATCATTATCCAAACTTTTTGTAGTTCAAACCTTCTCTTATGCAAGGAACTGTGCCTAAGTCTTTATGAGAAGCATCCTTAAATTATAGTGCAACCCAAGCCTTACAGCAACATTTACTTAAGATTCCAGAAGCAATGCATCAATTTCAATGGGTTAGTTTTCATCTTCTCAGAAGAATGGTAACAAAATAATTCTCTTAACTTTAGAACAAGCATGAAAAAAAAACAGAAAGCAAAGCATTTTAATTTTTCCTTTTTCTGACACAAAGATTTAATAGTCATGCTTCCTAGCATCCACTACTGTAATCTACCCTTTGATCATAAACACATATAGACTATCAGAATTTCAATAGGAAGAGTGTACCTTAAAGCATTTTGCAAAGTACATACACCAGAGTGTAGGAAACCGTTCACTGAGTTTGGCCTCTTTTTTTCTAATACCCTTCGCTCTTCTCTGACAAACCTCAGATCATGCTCCTCGCTCAGTTTTAATTTCTTTGCGTATCCTTGTAAGCCTTACAAAATCAGTGGATCTCAGTGGGTCAGCAGTGACTGCCACGTTCTTCAGCTCATCAGGAAGATGGCTGAGAAGCCAAATGATTAGAAAGCAGTTATAAGGGAGAAACATTCCCAGTAACACATGAACATATGCCATGGGCATGTGGAACAATACTGGATTTTCCTTACCATCAGGAGTAACAACCTGGAAGCTGAAGTTATAACAAGATTGAGTATGTAATTCTTGGCATTAAAAACAATTTTACTTTGGCATAACTTATTGAACATGTCAAGTACTCATCATCACTTAATCTTTTTAAGAAGTCCCTTATTTCGCTTCCCGGGAAAACTTTACAACTTGTATGACTGGGTTGGACAAACACTGAAGCCCTTTCTCGTTCTAAAACCTCTGAATATACGCATGAATTTCTAGTCGTTCTCCTCCCTCAAGCTCAGCAGGGAATATATGAGTCGGCGCTACCTTCAGCACATTCCTTCAGGAGACAGACATACATACAAGCTTCATATGCATTTGAACAAAAGACAGCTTTTAAGACATTTAAGATGTCCCCATGCTGAAGTTCAGCTCCTTGCATACAATTGTAATTGCGCTTAACATTGATAATCTTACCACTGAAAACTGGATTATCAAGTACAGCCCTTTACCAAAAAGGTCAAGGACACCTGAAATGACCTGAAAGGCAGTTCCCTCACTAAGGCCTCCAAGTATTTCAGGATCCTTCACGAGCTTCCCTTTTGTGCACAAAAAAAAACCCACCCTCCTGTAATTCTCCAAATATCTCTCAGGAAAAAAGCAGAAAGAGGTCACATTATTTCTACACTAACGGGACCTTAAGTTTACCACCACCATGAAAAACAAAATCCCATTCCTGTCGCATTTCACAGCATTGTTAGGAGCACCCCGCACTTCAGTTACAGAGCTTGACGACCACAACTCTCGGAAACTAAGCATTAGTGCTTTTATCTATCTAAGTCTTCATAAGATGTATTTTTTCCAAGCAAAAGATATTTTAATATTTAAGGTTTGTGTTTTTATAGGAATCTGATGGTATTTTTAAACTGTTAATAGCCCTGATTCAGCCTATGTATTTTTCTATAGGAAAATCTCAGCTCTGTTTTGGTTTTTTGTTTTATGAAGGATCTGAAACAGAGATATGCATCAGTAATGCCTAGCTACAACGGGCTTTCCAACCATTCTGTGTGACAGCTGTAAGGGAGCAATCCTTGAACAAAACACAAATCTTTAAGATGCAATATACCATCAGCCTTCATAATTTGGTCAGGTACAGGTATTTCTGTTGCAAACAAGCAGATTCCCCAAACGTACTGGGCAGAATATACTACAATAGACTAAGAATCATAGAAGATTTTATTTTTCCTTTAAGGTTAAAAATGAAGGCATCTCTGCTCAATAATCAAAATGTAAAGTGAGCAAGCTTATTTTTCCTAGGAAAACGAGTAATTATTTAAGAGAGTTTTTTATTCATATTACTTTGTCATCAGACCTATACACCTCTGACCTCCTTGGTTACTTAGATTACTTGTCTACTAATTATGCAGTCTGAAATGCCAGCAGAAAAGGTCAAAGCCCTGCAATACCACCAAGCAAAAATACCACCATAAGAGACAGACACAACTATCTTTACTGCATTAAGTTCAATTCATTTTTTCATTCTGTGAGCCACTAGAGAAATATGCTTTAACTAGCAGATGAAGAAAATTCCATGAAAACCTGTTGGACAATAACCTATGGCTGGAAAAATCTAATTAACTCTAAGACTAGGTTCCACTTTTTGAATTAGTCTTCTTATGGTATAACAACTTGAATCATGTACTATCACCTCAGAGGCTCAGTAAACCCTCAATAAAAAGAACTGAGCAACTCTTCCTAATTCATATCACCATATTGAACAGTGTCTCATATTTACCCACATAACACGTATGCAGCACTCACTCCTACCACTGTTGAATTGGTACTGACAAAGCAACAGCTGTACAAGCTTGCTGACAAGCCTAAGAGGCTTCACACCCTCAGAGGCCACTTCGAAAGTAGAGATGGGGGAAAGAAAAAAAGCCCTCCCAAGTTCAGTAACGCTCTCGATTAGCGCCCTCCTCAACTGTAGACAGCTGCCATTTCTGGACCTCCTTGAATTAGCAATGGGGCTGTGATGCTTCAAAAGTCAAGAGAGGCAGGACCTGAGACCGATTCAACTAGATTCTAATCCTATAAATGACTAGGCACACATCACAAGGCTACTTATGTTTTCTCACAGTGTTTTCCACAGACACAATCTCTTGTATCCGGTGTTAATAGTTCTTTTTCAGCCATAGATAAAGGAGAAAAATAAGTTAATTTTTCACACTTCTCCACTTTATGAGTGCAGTTGTCATCAAGACACAGGGTTATCAAAAACTAAAGAACATCCCCTACCGCAACACTTCCACTAAAATACTAACAGCACAACACAAACTTGAAAACTAAAATCACTTCCAGAACATAAGAAGTCTCTACTTATCACAGTTATAAGCTTCAAAACAGGGTGAATCATGCTCAGACTATAGCTAAAGAAGGCTACTATTAAGGTTAACGGTTTGTCTTAAGAAGGGTTCAAGTCCCTGACAATGAATCCAGCATTTATTTCATTGTGTTATTCTAGTCTAACACAGATCAACCAGTTAAAAGAACCCATACCTTCTGACGATTCAGCGTACTTCAGGCACATGTTAACAAGGCAATTACACACATCCAGTTGTGCAAAGGAAGCATTTTTCTGTAGGCTACTTGTAACTTCGAAACCTTTTTGAGATACCTACCATGCTGTTTCTGCTTAGGGTTGTACATCTTCCACCAGCGAAATATGATGAATCCATCTTGAATTCTAAATAAAAAAAATTAAGATAAAACAGAAGTTAAAAGAGTGACAATCGAAAATCCTGTGTGCAGCTGCATGACATGGTGCCTTATGCAGTGCAGAGATCTGCAGCTGCAGTAGCATACAAGCAATATTAAGGCTCAAAGCATACAGTATAGTATTATACAATTACTGCATTAGCTAGAACTTGCATAAAATCCCATATCCATTGACTTCTCAAGGCCTTGC